>PVJS01024965.1:0-28250 GCA_004027185.1 Glis glis
GAGCTATAGTAATAAAAACAGCATGGTATTGGCACAAAAACAGACACATAGACCAGTGGAACAGAATAGAAGATACAGAAACAAGTTCACAAACTTATAGTCAATTGATTTTTGACAAAGGTGCTAAACACATATGTTGGAGAAAGGACAGTCTTTTCAACAAATGGTGCTGGGAAAACTGGTTATCTACCTGTAGAAATTTGGGACTAAATCCTTACCTCTCACCCTGCACAGGAGTCAACTCGAGATGGATTAAAGACCTGAAAGTTAGACCAGAGTCTGTGAAATTATTAGAAGAAGGCATAAGTTCAACACTCCAACGTATAGGCACAGGTAGAAACTTTCTCAACAAGACCTCCAAAGCACAGGAAATTAAAACAAGAATTAATAAGTGGGATAGCATTAAAGTACAAAGCTTCTGCTCATCAAAGGAAACCATCAAGAGCCTAACAAGAAAGCCTACAGAATGGGAGAAGATATTTGCAAGCTATCCCTCTGACAGAGGTCTAATATCTAGGGTATACAAAGAACTTAAAAGGCTCTACACTAAGAAAATAAATAATCCAATCAAGAAGTGGGCAGCTGAAATGAATAGACACTTCATGAAAGAAGAGATATTGGTGCATTGGAGTCTTACATTGCAATGAATATCTATTTGATGTTAACATATATGCACACAGCTCTTGGTGCCCCCCCGCCTCCCCCCACCCGTATGAAGTCCCAAGAATGATGTTGGTATATTTTCACATGTACTTGTTATTTATGATAGTAAATCCATTAATTCCCAATAGATACATGAAAAAATGTTCAACATCATTAGCAATCAGGGTGATGCAAATCAAAACTACTCTAAGATTTCATCTGACCCCAATAAGAATGGCAATCATTAAGAAGTCAAACAACAACAAATGTTGGAGAGGATGTGGGGAAACTGGGTCTCTTCTACACTGTTGGTGGGATTGCAAGCTAGTTCAACCACTCTGGAGGTCAGTGTGGAGATTCCTCAGAAAACTGGGAATGGACCCACCATATGACCCGGCTATACCACTCCTGGGTATCAAACCAAAGGGATTGAAACCAGAAAACTACAGTAATATATGCATACCCATTTCATAGCAGCACAATTCACAGTGGCCAAATCATGGAATCAAGCTAGGTGTCCATCAACAGATGAGTGGATTACAAAATTGTGGGAAATACACACAATGGAATTCTACTCAGCCATAAAGAAAAACAAAATAACATCATTTGCAAAAAAGTGGAAGGACCTGGAGAACATTATGTTAAGCGAGATCAGTCAATTACAAAAAAAGAAGGGACATATGTTTTCATTAATATGCGCAACCTAAGGAGTAGTAGGGTCACACAAGGGACTCTGGTTGATAATGGAGAACCCTCAACAGAACAAGGGAAGTGGTACAAGGGAAGGGGGAGGGCAAGAAAGAAGGGAATTAATGGATTTACTATCATAAATAACATGTACATGTGAAAATATACCAACATCATTCTTGGGACTTCATACGGGTGGGAGGAGGCGGGGGGGCACCAAGAGCTGTGTGCATATATGTTAACATCAAATAGATATTCATTGCAATGTAAGACTCCAATGCACCAATAAAAGCATGTTAAAAAAAAGAAAATGTCCTATTCCATAACAAAAAATTTAACATTCATCAATATTATTAGATATACCCTTAAACTGTCTACAACCTCAAGTGCAGTGATTACAAGTATTTCAGAAAGTCTGTGTAGGTGAATCTCAGAGAAAATAGAACTTTTGTTTGAGAAGTACTATAATGAGTCTGATATAGGAATAGCAATTTAAGTTTTAGCTGGTGTAAAAATTAAGAAAATAATAGTTGAAGAGTTTTGGTGATATATCCTCTTTCAGTTATTTGACTTAGAGGCAAGACAGGCCTAATAACCTAAACAAATAAACTAATTGCCCCAGACATATGAACATATCCCAATATCACCCATAATGTCCTTACAATGGCACTAGTGTAGAAACCAAAGACATGCTGACACTGACTAAATTGTCTCTCCAGATTTGGTTAGGGTAGACTGGATAACAGAATCAAGTTTCAAAATAATTCTGTTGGTTGGGATAGATGCTGGTCTAAAACATAAAATACCTATATACAAGATAGAAGAAGCATGGCTATGGTTAGATGTAAAATAGATACTTTTGACATATTGAATATAGTCCCTCCTCCAAACTCACTGCCCTCTGCTTCTTTTAGCTTTTGCTGGAACAATTTCAAACACTTGACCTGTGAAGGAGGAAAGGCCCCACATCCTGCATTGCCTAGATTTCATATCTACAAATACAAACATCTGCCTTCTCTATATTTTGTCAATTTGCTGTAATTTGTAATTTCTCAGGCCAAAAAAGAACTCCATAATTCAATTTTGGCTGCCTCTATCTCACCTTTCTCATGAAATACATAAGCAAATTGACTTTGAAATTCATTCTAAATCCAATAACTATTTAATACCTCTACCATTTGTCTGTGTCCATGGAATATCCATCTTCAGTTAGATTTTTACAGAAACCTTTTTAAGAATCTCCTCTCTTTTATCCTCATCTTCATATTTCCACAATACCCTGAAAGTGATCTTTCCAAAACTGAAGTTAGATCATGTGGCATTGCTGCATACTATTTCCCATTGGCTTCTACTCTCACAATAAAGTCAATGAACTTTTGTGTCAAAATCTATATCATCTTCCTCCTCTTGAACATCTAATCTTAATTCTTTTTCTTATCTCCCTCACAAATACCATTACAGCCTGTAATGGTTCTAATATGGTTGGTCCTCCCAAATGCATACAAATTGTATGTGAATGGTTAAGAGTATAAAAACTTAATCTGATTACTGTGTTGAAAGGTGGGGCCTTTGGACAGTGATTAGGTTTAGAGAGGTTCATTAGGATGGAGAGCCCATGACTGAATCCCAGTGGTTTTATAAAAAAAGGACAGAAACCAGATGCAGACATAGGTACTGCACTTCCCATTTCTTGTCATATGATGACATGTGCCATTTGGCACCAATGCTGGAAATAGTTCAATAATAACCAGGAAAGAAATTGTTAATATAAAAATGATGTAAATAGTTTGAGAAATAATAATAATGATACTGAGTAATATGCAGAGGACACTTCTTCATTGGGGATGATGGATATTGGGAGATGAAAATATGATTGATATCCAAATGTCCTGGGAAATTTGAAGTGACTCCAGTTACAGGTTGTACATAATGATATTATATGAATATATTAATATTTTAGATAGTTCTAATATAATTTGATTTTAATAGATTTAGTTTTTCCTGTATTGTGGATGTCTGAATGTAGTTGGAAATCATATTTGGCCTTCTTATATAGCCACAGATGTTCTATTTGCATAAGTAGGATGTTATATGTGGGCTTGCAGTTTCAAATGCTTTTAGATTTATGGAACCAAATGGTGATTCATGCAGATGGAAGAAAATCTGATGATCTAATGTATATAAGTATACAGGCTAGTTAATTTAGTTCCATTTAAAAATAGTAAATGTTCTTATAGTTATTTTAATATGAGTTTGAATGTATGAATCGATTCTTTTATTCATGGATGTATAAATCTTATGTAGAAATTTTTAAAAATAAATTATTTCAGTGCTTAGAAATCCTTAAGATCCCATCATGATATATACATATATATCATATATATATATAAATGAACATTATATATGGAATGTTCATTTTTATATATAACTGTTCATTTTTATATATAAATGAACAATATATAATATTCATTTTTAGTTTTATTCGATTTGAATAGTGTCTTTGAACCCTTTGGTAACTTGGTTTTAGCTAAGGTTATGGATATTATCTATGAACACCATAAACATGTATTAAATAATTTTAATTTGAAATAATATTAATGATACAGATAATTTTTTTTACTTTGTATGACACTGTTATGTCTTTAATTTGTTATGAAAATAATATCAGAAAAAAAATTGAAAAACAAGTTTTCTGTTTAAAATATGATACAGGCCCATTTATCTGAAGAATTTTCAAGTCATGTAATTATGATATATCAGTTAGAGACCTACACCATAGCAAAATAAGAAATGATTTGACTGGCATATTCTTGAGTTCAAAGTATGTGTTCTATACTTATTTTATGACTACACACAAACACCTCAGCTTTGTCAAAGGCACTTAAATGAGTGATAAAACCATCTCATTATAGTCTTGAAATGTTTTAATTATATATTAATAATCATTTTATGCAGTTATATGTATACATATATATTCAATATAATTATATGTGTGTTATTACATTTATACACACATACATATATACATACAATTGTTCCTGTATTTAGTATGATAAGTTACATCCTGATTAGCCAACCATAAACTAAAAATACTGGTAGGTTGGAAAATCACTTAATACATATAGCCTACAGAACATCATAGCTTAGCAACATAGTACATTGTAGAATATCAGTTGTTCACCCTAATGATCACATGACTGACTATATCATGAGACAGTATTATACTATCAGTATATTGTACTATATACTATATTGTACTATATAGTATATACTATAGTTTTATATAGTATATACTATTATATTGTACTATATATTATATATAGTATATACTATATTGTACTATATAGTAAGTAGTACTATATAGTACTATACAATATAGTACAACATAGTACTATACAATACTATATTGTACTATATAGTATATAGTACAATATATTGTACTATATAGTATATAGCATTGTATATTGCTAATCCCCCCAAATATCAAAACTCAAAGTACAGTTTCTACTGAATGTACATGGCTTTTCTCATTTCAATATCACAAAATCGTAAGCCAAACCATCATAAATCAGGGAATGTCTGTATATATAGGTAATACATGCAAAGCTATGAGTTTTCAACTAAGTACTGTTTTAGTCATACATCAGAAACCTTGCTCTATCTCTTGTTTTTATTAAAATCTATTGTAAAACAGTTCAAATAATCCTATATTCATATATGAAGTTATTAATCCCAATTTTAATATTATGTGTGGGTGAAGGGAGGGAGTGAGTTGGGGTCAGGAGGGAAAAAACACACCAAGTCTTGTGTGCATGTATTTTTCTATCACTCTAAACCTCATTATAATTACAATGAATCAATAAAAAAGTGAAAACAAGCAAGAAACTAAAAATATATTGCATTTTGTCTAAAGAACTGATATTTATATCAGGTACTGAATTTATAAGGATAAATAAAATCAGCTTGTCTTTCAAGGAGTTTATAGTCTGGTAATGGAGATAAGTAAGTAGGTAGAAACATAGGGTATTATAAAGAAGCTATCTAAGTTGAAGTGGACATGGGGGTTGAACAGCGCTGATTTTCTAGAAACAGATGTATCAACTTCAAGATAAAATAGGAAAAATCTCCACAATTATGGTAAAGAGTATCATGGTCTATTTTTTATGGAGGAAGCATAAAGAAAGAAACAGAAGAATAAAACAGTTGGATAAACAAGGAAGAAGTTTTTTTCTCATTGCTGTCACTGGTACAAATTAAACAGGAAAGGCATCAGATAAAACACGGGTATAGATGGGTAGTAGATTTTTTTATGGTGCCAAAGGGACTTTAGACTTTATTTTGTGGAAGAATGATGGTATTAATCAGATAAATTATTTTTAAAAATTCTTCTGTTAGCCAGATAGATATTGGTTTTGATGGATTAAGATAGGAACTTAGGACAATGATTTGATGATATTGATATTGCCATTTTTAGTACAAAGACAATGGATTTATACATATTATGTCAACATGAAAAAATAGTGTATACTAATATCTGCAGAAAAAAGCTTTTAGACATAAGAAATACTCATAAATCATCTGAAAATTATTTTAAAACATATTTTAATTTGAATATTATGTTCAAATTCCTTTAATTATATTAAATATTTCAAAATAAATATGAACCAAACAGATTAATGTTAATTTTAGAAGGAATAATTACATACATATAAAGATACAGTTACACATATTTTATTCAAACTTATTGCTGAAGTTTTAATAAAGCTCCATGTTTTATTTTATGTTTTGAGAAATTTCAATGAGGTTTTGATTATGTTTAAATTGTTCAAGATGGTTTTGGGAGATGACAGCAAATCTCTTTCATAAGATAGAAACCACATCAAAGGTTTGCTCTTTGTGTAGTACAGGAGCAAAATTTGATCTGTAGGTGAAAAATCATGCAGTTCACTGTAACTTCAGAGAAGTTTCAACAGTAAGTGCCATGCATGTTCTATCTCTACCTGAAACTATCCATAGCACCTATGTCTTTATAAATCCTGTGACCATTTAAAACATTCTTTGTCCCATTACTTCTGTACAGATGTTAAAATATGTAATCCTTAAGGCTAAAGACAATTCAAATGAGAAGGGATATTTTTGTTTCTTGATTGAATGACAAAAAAATGTAGCAGAGATATGTATAATTGACAATTTAGCTCTAAGCCAAGTACAAATTTTTTATGTATCTAGTACTTTATTATGAAATGTTTTATACACACATAAGATAGAGAATATTAAATTTGGCAGCATTAAGTATATTGCTTAGATATATCAATTTTACTTCTATATCACATTTGTTTCAGACATTTTTAAAAAACTGTCTACACTTTGTCCATGTTTATTATTTCTTTTTATTTTCTTCAGACTTATTTGTTCATTCCTTGATTTGAAATATATATATACATTTGTATTCCATTTCCATCTTTGCAATAGTTTCACTCAAAGCCACAAGTTTTTGTTTGAGTACTATTTTAGCCATACATCAGAGACCTGACTACAGCTCTTTTTTTTTGGTTATTAATGCCTAATGCATTTCATTTAAAGTCCTATGTAGACTATATTGATGGAGTGTGCATTTATAATAATAAATGAACATTTTTATTGTTTTCGTTGCAAGATTTCAGTTGATATACTCAGAGAGAAGTACCAAAACCATAATTGCTCATTATAGTTACTCTTTACATTGTGAATATACCCACACAAAGATAGAGATGTGTAGCATGAGCATCACCCCTCTGACTCCCGTAATAGCCATGGTTCCAAAGCTGGTATAAATACTTGCCTAACTCCTAAAAATTTCACTTGTTATTTAATTTTTGATAAATGAATTATGTAATCTGTACTGTTTTACGGCTGACTTGTTTATTTTGACATCAATCTACTTTGTTGTGTGTCTATATAATTTGCTCATATTAATTGGTGTTATCAATATTTTTCATTTTAACAACACTAACAGTATCTTAGTTTTTCTCACTATGACAAAATGCCTGAGTAAAATAACTTAAAGGCAAAAGCTTTATTTGTCTCATGATTTCAGACACAATCAGCTGGTTCCACTGTTTTTGGCTGTGTGGTGAGGCAGAACTTCATGGTTGAAGGGAGTGGTGGAACAAAGCTGCTCACATCATGATGGCCAGGGTGTAGAAAAAGAGAGAAAAAGAGCAAGCAAGAGGCTGGGACAACATATAGCTTTCTAGAGCACACCTTCAGTAAAATACTTTCTCCTATGGGCCCCACCTCCTACAGTTTCCACCCCTTAGAGTCTCAATAAATTGCTGAGGCTGTCCTCAAACCTGAAATCTTCCTGGCCGAGTCTCCCAAGTATGGGGACTACAGGTATGGGCCACCACACCTGGCTCCTATAGTATTTTTAGTTGTCCTTCATATGTGATAGATGAAGCAATACATTTTTGTTCTTTCAAGATTGTTTTGCTACTGTTAATAGTTTTCATTTTATATAAGTTTTAGCATCACCTCTATAATTTCCAGAAAGAAACAGAGGTCCAGGGAGAGAGTTCAAGAGCTAGAGAGATAGAACAAGAGAGAGAGAGAGAGACTGTTGGCACTATGAAGGAGAATGTATTAACAATACTGACATCTTTTTAAAAGTCTAAATAAAGAAGATGGCATAGACCTCCATTATTTGATTTTCTGCTAACATCCCCAGAATGCTTTGTTATCTTCAGTGTATTGGTTTCTATATGAGGTTAGATTTGTCCTGGGTCTTTGATGAAGAACAATCTTATTTAAGCATATGATTCAACCTGACTAGGATTAATAAAAGTTTTTAGGATGCCACAGGATAAATTCTGTTATTTTCTCTGCCCAGAGAAGTGCTTTATATTATAGTACTTGAATGAACTGATCAGCAGTAGGTATCATTACTTTCCATTATTTTATTATTGAAAGTCATCTAATATTTCTGCCTTTTATGTTCTTTTTTGACAGTGTGATGATGTGTAGCTAGAAATTGTTGGCCAGAGTAACTTGTTAGCTAAAGTGACTCCATATTGTTTCTCACAATGACCCCAACCTAGCCCTAAAACAGGGAAGTTCACCTGGGAAAAATCAGACCAGGATATTGGCAGGGTAGTTAATGGTTTGTTGGTAGCAACATATTGTGCTATAGTAACAACTTATCGTGCTAGTGTGCTAACAGCTTATTCTCTTGTTTTGTACATTCCGCTTGGCTTGCTCAAAATGCTGAAAAAGAACCATTAGGGACTTTCCACCCCTGCTGTGTGAACATGTACTTCTCCCCAGGAGCTTGTGGTTCTGTGGTTTTGCTGTACATAAGGAACCCTGGAAAAATTGCTCAGTACTGCAGTTGGGTCTGACACCCAGTGTAGTCCCCGGCCGGTAATTATGACTTTCTATTGGCATTACCTTGCGTCTGAGTGGTCATCTCTGGGGGTCTTACCTCATAACAGCAGAAGGAACTTATATTATTTTGTTGAGGTTACTATTCTTTTTTCCCTGTGTCTACAAAGTAAATTAGAGTTTGAAAAAATGTTATTAAACACTCCTCAGAAAAATAAGGCAGAAAATATTTATAGAATAGTTTTCACATTTATTTTATTAGTTATCATCAAAATAATAATATATTAATTTATGCAGCGTAAGTCATTAAAGTACATATATATGCATAATATGTATTTACTCAAATAATTATATTCTGTGGAAACATTAGTTATTTTATTTAAAATTATTCATTTATAGCTGGGAGTGGTAGCACATGACTGTAATCTCAGTACTTGGGAGACTGAAACAGGAGTGTCACAGGTTTGTGACTAGCCTCATCAACTTAGCAAGACCTCAAGCAACTTAGCGAGGTCCTATTTCAAAATAAAAATACATGTGGGGATATAACTCAGAGGTAGAATGACCCTGAGTTCAATCCCCAGTACCACAATAAATAAATAAATATACTTTTTAAAAATTCATTTGCATATACATGCATTTATATGTAAGTGATTAGAAGGAACTAAAATGTTATTTCTAAATGTCAGTACTCCAAGGATCCTCTCTTCAAGATATTGGGAATCAGCACTAAGAAAAATTTAATTCTCCCCCATCATTATTATAGGCTGAATTTTAATATCCTAGAAATTACTAAGTTGAAGTCTTAATACTTAGTACCTCAGCCTGTAACTGATTTTGGAGATAGTGTCTTAAAAGAGGTAATTTAAAGTAAAAGGAGGTCATTAGGGTTGACCAAGATGTTATAGTTTGGGTGGTCGCATTGCCCACCCGGTCATGAATTCTTCCCCTTAGCAGTTAAAGAATTAATACCCGGGAGACTTAGTTGGAATGTAATAAAAGGCAGGATTTATTGCATAAGTGAAAGTAATGGAAAAAGGGAGAGAAAAAGAATTCTCCCCCAAAAGAAATGTGGTGCTTACATAAGTTAACCCTACCCCTTTTTCCCAGCCCGGTTGTTATCTTTGCTTATACCAGCATAAAATATGGGTGCCTGTCTTAGCCCACTTTGTCGGCACCCACATGAAAGGATGTTTCTTCTCAAGTCTGCCTCTCAAGCTCGTGGCCTTCTAAGTTTTAACATTTTTATTTTTGTTACCAAATTCATCAATAGGCTAGTTTTGTTCATTAGCCTGTTCTTTGTGTTCTTTGTTCTGATATCACCAGTTGACTATATGAGAAGATGCATAGTGGTCTTAGTTAATTCTTTAACTTCTCTGTGGGTCTTTAACTTTTAGGTTTTAAATTTAAAATCTATCTAGTGCTGCCAGGTAGATTTCTGCTTGCCTGTGTGGTAGGGCAGCGAATCAGACTTTCTGTTTTGTTTTTTTTTTTTTTTTTGCAGTACCGGGGATTGAACCCAGGGGCATTTTACCTCCAAGCTACACTCCCGGCCCTAATTTTTTTTTACTTGATTTTGAAACCGGGTCTCATGAAGTTGTGGAGGGCCTCACTAAGTAGCTGAGGCTGGTTGCAAACCCAGTTCCTCAGGTCTCCGCCTCCCAAGTACTGGGATTACAAGCGTGCACCACCATGCCCAGCCAGACTTTCTGTTTTAACCCTTCAAATGCTCACTCTCTTTCAGGACAGGGCATAGAATGAAATTATTTACCCATTCCTGGATCACTAATCCAATATGACTGGTGTCCTTATAAGATGGGAAAATTAAGACACAGACATATACAAAAGACAATGTGAAGACAGGGAGAGAAGATGGTCTTCTAGAACCCAGAGCAAGGCAAAGCAACAGCAAAACAACATCTTGCCAGCACCTTGATCTCCAACCTATTTTCTAGGACTAAAAAAACATAAATTTTTGTTTATACTACCCAGTCTGTGTTTTAATTGTACTTATGATATCATGAGAAAATGAATACAATGTTCACTCTTTGATTGAAGTCCTGAGAACTTACCAAAATAAAGGAGGGACTCGATGTTATACAGATGAATAAGGGCAACTTATGTAAGTCCAGTGATTGTTCCATGTTCTTTGTCTTCTTGTTGAATGGCATGAGTTCTTACCAGGTCAGTATGTAAATTTCTTATATTACTTTCAGATTTATAAATTATGCCAGCAGTTGTGGTCTTCCAACATGTGTATCTTTTTTAAGCCCAATCATGGTTTAAATATTTCTTTACTGAAGAAGTTTCATCATTCTCTCAAATTATATAATATTTTGCCTGGTTAGCAGCATCAGATATTCTCTATTTCATAAACCATACTATTGTTAATTAGAACACAAAGAGGAAAGCCTATAAGCCCAGAATTTTGGGATTGTCTCCAAGGAGGTATATTTATGGATTTTCATAAGCTGTTGCACACAGATTTGTTACATAGTTCTAAAATTTATTTTTAATTTCTCCAGAAATTTTATTTAATCATATTCCTGTCATATAAATTACCCTAAAATCTAGTCTTAAATATTATACTGAATTCATATATATACTTGGGGGAGGAGCTTTAAGTTCTTTCAGTGTTATTAAGGTATAATTTATAGACTTATTTTCTCCAATTTCAAGAGCATAATTTGATAAAGTTTGACAAGTATGTATAATATTGTAGCCACCACTACAGTCATGAAGCAGAAGATTTTCATAACAAATACAAGTTTTCTCCTACCCATACTTTGGCCCCTGAAAAACAATTATCTGTTTTTTTATTATTGTAGATTTGTGTTTTCTCAAGAATTTTAAATTCTTTCATAGTATTCTGTGTGTACTAACACCCAATCCCCCATTGAGTTGCTTGCATTTCTGTATATCTTGAAAACAGAGATGCAAGATGCCTTTGATCTGGGATATTTTTAGGGTATGTTTGTAAAATAAACATTTGAAAGATACACTCAGGAACAAAGGACAGATTTAATTCCTTTCCACTACATTAAAAGACAATATTTTCCTCTGGAGCAAAGGAACAGGTATATTTACTCCCCATACTAAAAGATTTGGATTCCCTATGCTCAGAGCTTCTTTCCTATAATAAAAGCATTCTATATGGGGATCCACCTGGGGACATCCATATTACACCTTGGGAATTGAATGGAAGATAGATTGATGCAAATATTTTGATTCATATGCTTCTTGTTGTGCCTTGAGTAATAATTTGTACTTTTTGATGAAGAAGTCTCATGTATTTTTCTAGCACCCAAGAAGTTGTTATAGACTGTTATTGTTTGAATATAAAATGTCCCCCAGAGAAGCTCACATGCTAGATAATGCAGCCAGGTTCAGAGGTAGACAGGGATAGAGGAGGCAGATCATTGGGGACATGGCCTTGAGGACTGTATCTGTCCCAGGCCCCTACTGTCTCCCTCTCTGCTTCCTGACTGCAGTGATGTGAGAGCAGCTATTTCCCTGCCATGCCTTGCCACCTTGCCATTTCTGTCTTAGAGCCAGCCAATCATAGACTGACTGAAACCATGAGCCTCAAATAAACCTTTTTCTCCTAAATTGTGCTGGTCAGATATTTTGGTCACAGTGATGGAAAAGCCAATTAAAACATAAACTGAATTATTAGCTCAAGAGTACAGTAAAATTTCAAACCCTTCATAGGCACTGAGTATAAGAGTTTATTCCTGTTTATGGTATTATTCTATTATATAGCACATCATGTTTCTCCTTTCACCATTTGATTAGAATTTGGTTATTATGAGCAAATAAAAAATAGCTACTTAAATTCTAAAATTTCTCTGAATATATACTTTCTTTCATTTTGTCCAAGTGTCTGAGAGTACATTTGAGAAAAAATGTTATAGGGAAAAAAGAAATTAAAGTAATCTTATAAGAACACTATTTTAGAAGAACTTAAATACAGTCAGGTAATATCACCTGAAAGGGACAGGATGCATATATAACACACACACACACACACACACACACACACACACACACATACACACACTATAAGGTAAGATCTAGGAAGGATCCCTTTGGTGTTAAAATACTTAAATGAAAATTACCTCTATGAGATAAATCCTGGGATAATGAATATAAAATGAACATTTTTAAAAGTTAATTTGCCTTCAACAGAGTGGAATGAGTATGAGGGTAATATGACATGGATATTTGCATGGAACAGTGGTGGAAAATGGAATAAATATTAAGAATTTAATTTTGGCATTATATTTATTTCCAGTATACCTCCAAGCATGGACAGTTTCCTTTCAAAATAATGCCATAATAATATTATTTTTAAGATCTCCATTTCATTGAAACTTAATTCATCAGAAGCACTCAGTATTATTCATTTATACAAAACATGGACCCATATCTTTCAAGCATTCAATAACTCTATTGAAATTAATGATTAATATCTAGAATATATGAAGAACTTAAATAACAACATTAAAAAATCCCAATGAAAAAGAGTAATTGAGCTGCATAGACACTTCTCAAAGGAAGAAACACAAATAGCTAATAAACATATTAAAATATTCAACATAATTAGCCATCACAAAAATGCAAATCAAAACTATGCTGAGATTTCCTCTAATCCCAGTTAGAATGACAATCATCAAGGGTAAAAACAATAATAAGTGTTGTTGAGGATGTGAGGAAATAGGAATCATTATATACTGTTGGTGGGATAGCAAATTAGTACAAACACTATGGAGATCAGTATGGAGGATCCTCAAAACACTAGGAATGGAACCCCCACATGACCCAGCATTATAACTCCTCAGTTTCTTTCCAAAAGAATTAAGTCAAAATACTATAGTGATACATGTATAGCCATGTTTATAATAGCACAATTCAAAATAGCCAAATTATAGAACCAACATATGTTTCTGTTAACAGATAAATGTATAATGGAAAAGTATATATATGTACATATATAAAAATGAAATTTTACTCAGCCATAAAGGACAAAATTATGTCATTTGTAGGAAAATGGATGGAACTAGAGATTACTGTGATAATTGAGATTAGCCAGTCTCATAAAGATGATAGTTGAATGCTTTCTCTCATATGTAGAAGATAGAAAATAGGAAACAAAAGGGACTTTAGATAATGGAGGAAATAAACCAGTAGAATAGTGGAAGAGGAGAGAGGGAGATAGGTGTGAAGGGGAAAAGGAAGAATTAATGAAAGAAGCAGTCAAAATTATGACCATGCCCATGTATGAAATCATCACTACCAATATTGCTATCATGTATGATGAGGGGTGGATAGCATTGTGGAACCTGAAGGGAAACACACCTAGACCTGTGTGCATGCTGCTGTATGACTTTGAACCTCACTATGAAGTATAAATACAATGTACCAATAAAAGTATATAAAAAAGAAATGATGCATTTGAATAAAGAAGGTAAGATGACAAGATGGCATGTAACTTTTTTACTTAAGAATTTTTATATGGTTGCATTTTCCATGATGAAATCAAAGAGTAGGTATTCCAAATTATATTATTTTTATAAATTTTCATTTTTATAACTGCAAGTGTTTTAGTGCTTATAAAACAGTCATTTTAAGAAAAAATTATCTTAGTAGCAATGAAATTGTCTTTTTAATTTTATGAAATACAATTAATACTTTAAGTACCTTATACTAAAGTTTCTGAAAAAAAATCTTTTTTTTTTTTTTTTTTTGCAGTACCAGGGATTGAACCCAGGGGCGTTCTACCTCTGCGCTACACCCCCGGCCCTATTTTTTATACTTTATTTTGAAACTGGGTCTCACGAAGTTGTGGAGTCTCTCTACTCACTAATAGAGAGAGAGAGAGAGAGAGGGAGAGAGGGAGAGAGCGAGCTGAGGCTGGCCACGAACCCGGATCCTCTGGTCTCCGCCTCCCAAAGTACTGGGATTACAAGCGTGCACCACCACGCCTGGCTTGAAAAAAATCATTTATGAAATTGAGTTCTCGATGTCTTAAGTATAAGAAGAAACATTGGCTTAGGGTTTAAATCTGATTGTTCACTCTGATTTTCCTATCAAAATAAACACTTTTAGCTTTGAGAGATCCTTTGTAATTTTGTAGTATCTTTACAATGAAAAGGAAATATTAGCCCCAATTCCTGTGTAGTGAATAATAATATTCACCACATACATATTCACATTGAGTACAAACCTTATTTCTTGGACACAATACAACAAACACAGTTGCCAGGGTGGAAATGAGGGAAGTTTGTAAATGGTCAGTGTAGCTATTTTCCTGTCTACAATTAGATTTTGCAATAGTTAAGTAATGGACATGCTATGTAGAAAATGAAGCCTTTAGGCACAACCAAATATGTTTTCATTCTGTGAATCTAGATCCTATTAACATTTTTTTTAATGTAAAGCAAGAATACATCATAAATAATGAACAGCCAGAAGGCCTCATCAAATTTGTCCTCTTGACCTTAGATGTACACTTGAGCCTACATATTTTTTATATAAAGTCGTCTGCTTTGGGTATTTATTATAGTACTACAAAATGAATGAATACATTTATGTTTATTTAACTTTTGGACAGGAAGAATAATACTTTGATATATGTGAAAGCTCTACATACATAAATTAGTAGATAAAGGTCATCAGTATGCAGCCAAATAAGCAAATTCAGAAAATATTCTGAATTAAGAGAGGCAGATATTAATCATTAAAGACATGTATGACCTTATGAGTTTTTGAGTGCTGCTCCATTCAAAATTATGTAAATTTTTATAAACTGTATTGGCTTATGTCTTGTGTTTTTTATGTAGCTTGAATTTAAAACCAAGTCTCAATATGTTTATACCAATACTTTTTAACCCAGGTAGTACTTTCAGAATTTCCAGAAAAGCTTGTTAGCATGTGAGATCTTCGAGGGTAATTCTAATGTCATTGTTTACATAACTGTAAAGGATTTTGATTGAACAGGACTTGTAAGGGTTCCCCACATGCAATTTTTTTTTTTTTTTGCGGTACCGGGGATTGAACGCAGGGGCGTTCTACCTCCGCGCTATGCCCCCGGCCGTATTTTTTATACGTTATTTTGAAACCGGGTCTCACGAAGTTGAGGAGGACCTCACTAAGGAGAGAGAGAGAGAGACAGGGAGAGAGAGAGAGAGCTGAGGCTGGCCGTAAACCCGGATCCTCTGGTCTCCACCTCCCGAAGTACTGGGATTACAAGCATGCGCCACAAAGCCCGGCCCCACATGCAATTTTAACCACTTCGTTAGATAACTTTTCAGCAAAGAATGAGAATTAATGCTCAAAGAAGCTTACTTCATTTTATTATATCCCTATTATTTGTCATTATATAAAACAGAAATTACTAATTAATGGTTGTGATAGTTAATCTAAGTTGTCAACTTGACCTGATCATGACACACCCAAGATTATGTGATTTTGGGTGTGTAACAGCAGATTAAAGAGAAAGCCCTGCCCTGAATGTAGGCAGCAGGATTCTGATAGGTGCGGACTTAGATAAAGAGGGAGAAGCCGCGTAGAGAGTGTGCGACTCGTTCAGAGGAAAGCGCATCTGCTCTCACCTGAGATCGTCGGCCGCTGGCTTCGCCTTTCTCCGAAGAGCTCATTGATCTTCTCGGCCTCCTGCTCTTGGAACTGAAACTTCACCATCGTTTCTCCGAAGAAGCTTCCTGATCTTCACGTCTTGGACTGGGACTGAATTAGTGGTTGCTCCGATCCTAAGACTCCAGCTCTTAGACCATTCGACCAGCTACTGGTTCCTCTGACTCTCCATGTGCAGTCAGAACCTGGGACTACGTTGCTTCAAACTGTAAGCCCATCTGATAAATCCCTTTTTTCAAATATACTCATTCTGTGTATTCTGTTAATCTAGAGAACCCTCTCCAATACAATGGTATTCACTGAATATTTTCTAACTTTTTAGGTATCTACATGCTGGATCTATAAAGCTGTGAAAAACTTTTGTAAATTTGGAAAGATTACAAAATTCAAAGCCTTTTCAGAAGTTTGTGTTTTAAGAGCTATAATTTGAGCCAGGTGTGGTGGTACATGCTTGTAATCCCAGTACTTGGGAGGGGTTCACAGCCAGCCTCAGCTACCTAGTGAGGCCCTTCGCAACTTCATGAGAGCCAGTGTCAAAATAAAGGATAAAAAATAGGGCTGGGGGTGGAGCTCGGAGGTAGAATGCCCCTGGGTTCAATCCCTGGTACCACAAAAAAAAGAGCTATAATTTAAAAAATAAGTTTGTTAATTGTAGTTGTTTTAATATCAGTTTGATCAACAATTATTGATGGAGACATTTTTGGGGGGTGGAGAAATTTGGAGGTTGGGAAAGAACTTAGAATGAGAAAGTTCTTTTTCTAATATTTAATCCTTTACTCCAATATAAGCAATAAAGTGGGAAACTACACAGACGATGAGGAATACAGAAATATAGCATTTCATCACAGTCAGTAATGATAAACAGCAGTTGCAACTCAATCTCTCCAGAATTTGGCAGCCTATCTTTAAGGAAACCACTTTTCCACCAAGAATAGTGCCAATATAAGTGTTAATTGTAGCTTCCTGATAGTTGAGAAATTTTAATGTGAGGAAAATACATAACATGTTGCCAAAATAATTTCATTGTTTATATAAATATATTTTCCACATGTAGCATTTTCTAAAATACATGTTTCTTGTGGATTCAAATTAGTAAAAAGTAAAGAAAGTTACCTAACATTGATGACGTAAAGTTTTATATTTTCGATATTTCAAAAATTCTGGACATGCAAGGTGGTGCACACCTATAATCCCAGTACTCTGGAGGCTGAGACAGGAGGGTCCCATGTTTGAGGTGAACACCAAAACTTAGACCCTGTTTCAAAATAAAAATAATAAATAGGCTGGGCGTGGTGGCGCACGCTTGTAATCCCAGTACTTTGGGAGGCGGAGACCGAAGGATCCGGGTTCGCAGCCAACCTCAGTGCTCTCTCTGTCTCTCTTTCTCTGTCTCTCCTTAGTGAGGCCCTCCACAACTTCGTGAGACCCGGTTTCAAAATAAAGTATAAAAAATAGGGCCGGGGGCATAGAGCGGAGGTAGAACACCCCTGTGTTCAATCCCCGGTACCACAAAAAAAATAAATAAATAAAAATAAAAATAAATAAATAAATAAATAAATAAAAAGTCTGAAGGTAGATGCTATTAGTTTTAATCCCCAGTACCAAGAAAAAGGAAGAAAAACAAAAAGTTTTGTATGCTGTATACTAAAAGATTTTGGATCAATTACCCAAATTTTATCACTGAAGTTGTTCTTTTGGCTAGGAATTTTAATTAAATGTTGGGAGTCCATATAGACCACATTTATTAACTTGTAGATTTCATGTAGAAACAAGAGTATTTTAACTTAGTGTATATTCACTTTTGTAATAGTCACAATATGCTAGGCAGAACAAATTCTATCTACCCTAGTGATAAAAGATGACCCCACACAACTGTGTGTCATCTGAAGTGAAAACTAGCACTCAGACAAGTTTGAGGAAAGCAACAAATGTTATATGAAGAATATGATATGAGAATGTAAGTGAGATATGATTGAGCACTATGAGATTCTGGGAATTCAGTCAGATTTGATTGTCGCTCTCTTTTTTTTTTTTTTTTTGAGGTACCGGGGATTGAACTCAGGGCATTCTACCTGTGGGCTAAACCCCCAGTCCTATTTTTTATTCTTTATTTTGAAACAGGGTCTCACTAAGTTGCAGAGGGCCTCACTAAGTAGCTGAGGCTGGCCACAAACCCAGATCCTCCAGTCTCAGCCTCCCAGGTACTGGGATTACAAGTGTGCGCCACCATGCCCAGCATCTTGTTCTTTTTTAAATGGTTGAAAGGGAAGCATATCATGCCGATATAGCTCTTTATGGCACCTTTTATCCCATAGGTATATGTATTAAAAACTTTCAAACTTTTAAAAGAATAACTGCCCTCATTTACATTTCTAGTTTTCAGGTCTTCAATTCTAGCATTATCAGAAAAGCATCCCATTCTATTCTTTCTTTGTCTCTCTCTCTCCCCACTATATGTACAGATGCAAATAATGTATATTAAACATGGAAGATGCAGAAAAGCACTTCCTGGAGATATGATAAATCAATAGGAAAGAGGCGACTTCATGCTAGCATTTTGTGTTCAAGGGATCTTCAATAAAAGAATAATTACTTCATGATCTCAGTCTCTTTTTTTCTTTCTATAGGTAATATATGCTGGTTTAAAAATAATCTCAGTTGATTTTTATTTCTATTGAAATTCCAATATTTTATTTGTGTAAATTATGAAAAGGAGAATCTGACAAAGGCAATAAGAAGCTCCATATTAGCTGGGCATGGTGGCACATGCTTGTAATCCCAGTACTTGGGAGGCTGAGACAGGAGGATCTGGGTTCATGGCCAGCCTCAGCTACTTAGTGAGGCCCTCTGCAACTTAGTGAAACCCTGTTTCAAAATAAAGAATAAAAAATAGGGCTGGGGGTGTAGCCCAGAGGTAGAATGCCCCTGGGTTCAATCCCTAGTATTGTAAAAAAAGAAGCTACATATTTACATATGCCTTATATAGGAAAACATGGTATAAATCTATTAAATTTCAAATAGAAGTACACTTAGAATCACTACCAATTTTTCTCTTTTCTTCTTTTATCTTACATAAACTCAAAATTAATGTCGGAGTTCAAACAAAATACTCAGCATGCTTATTCTTTATCCTAGTTGATCGTTTCCCTCCATGGTTGCCCGGCATGGGGGGATATCTGTATAATCAAGTATAATAAAAATCAATGTTTGCACATGGCACATTTCTTTGGGAAGAAAAAGTTTTAGGAATTCATCAAAATAATAAATCACCAAGGAAGATATTGGTATTCCTATTTATTCATTCCAATATAAATTGTTTGATAAAAATGCTAATTCTAGGGATACCCAACATAAAGATTTTAAAGTACTATGATATCAATGCCATTTATTATCATTGATTAGTTATCACCATTTTGTTGTGAAATCAAGTTAGCTTATGAAAGATAATTAGAATTCATGAAGTTAATATTTGTTATGAACCATTTTATAAATGTTCCTGAAACTTATAAAAATATATTACTCTGCTGTGACTTTTTACAGGTTAATATCTATTGTAGATTTACTAGTTTTTATTTTGTGAACATTTCTTAGTGTTCCTATTCTGGCAGTGAATATAAGGACTGCTCACTACCCATCCTATGAGATACTCATACTTAGCCCATACCTATTTTTAAGTGGGGACTTAGTACAAATGAGCATTGTCAAATATTGCACCTGCTTTTATCTCAGACATGTAGTTTTCCAGGAATGTAATGTATCAAGGTTTTTAAGAAAGGTTGTAAGGATTTTAGGTAGGGATGGTAAGAGGATAAATATTTCTTATTAGAGTTTAAATAATATGATTCATTTCAAGTAAAATATCCCCCATATAGACTACATCTTAGTAAATATTGTTTTAAAAATTGCAGTATATTTATTCATCCTCAATTCATGTTTTGCTGATTTGAGATTCTAAAACAGTGACCCACAGGATGAAATTTGGGTGACAAGCATTGCTGTAGTCCTTACAGGCTTTGAGGGCTGTTGAAGTCTGCATTTGGTGATGAAATGAGAGACCTAGAAGCATTTATTCCTTGTTCCACACACAATCTCTCTGGCATCAAAGAATTAGCTCACTGCCATCATATTACTACAAATGAGCTATGCTAGCTCCTCTTCCACTGCTTTCTATTCAACAAAATGTGCTCTTTGTTTATCATAAGGTCCCTCACACCTGAGATATGATCCTGTTCTATTGCCTGAAATGTAATTTCCATGATCCTTGGAATCCTTTGCATATTATCTCCTCTGAGACTACTTCCCCAAATTCCCTACATATATTAACAATTTTTGTAGAATGTCACATTCAATTACATTTCTCCCTTTAAAGTCCTCAATAGTTTTTAAAGTAATTTCTCTTTAGTTGCTTGCTTGTTTACATATCTCATATCGGTCTTTACTCAATAAAATTAAGGCACTAAGACAGACCTCATATTTTTTACTTCTTAAGGAAGGTACCTCTTATAACACCTGTCACATAGTAGGTTATCTCTAATATACATGTTTAATCTTAGAGTATATTATCTTTATCCTTTGTAATATTTAAATAATGAGACCTATTTCCCTAAGAAATGTGCAATCTATATCAATCATTTAATGTTGGGTTGTTTGTTATCATTCTAAAATTGTTTTGTATCTGGAAGAATTTGGTTTCAATTTTATTGTTGATTTTTTTTTTCAGGCTACAGAATAGGTTTTCTTTCATTAGACAAGTTACACTGAGATAATAATATGTATGATCTATATTTTTGTCCATGAAAACTGGCTGTAATATTCATTTCAAAACATATTAATCTAAAGCATATAGTTAATATATTTTTGTCCTTTAAGACCAAAGAAAAAGCAAGGCTTTTGTATTTGGCATATGATTTTCCACAAATAAAATACAATATTTTGTCATACTATATTTTAATAAAAATATTTGATATTTAATAACTTAAAAACATTTAATAAATTTAATATTTAAACAGTGCCAATAGTCTCCCTTTAAATATTTTCAGTATTATGTTTCATACATTTCTGCAATTTTGCATTTTTCTTGGGGGGCTTATATAATTTGCATAGATATAAAATATAGGCAAAGTGTTAACTAGATTTTTAGATTATTGCCAAGAACCATAAGCTTGGTAGAAGGTTACAGTTACATAATGATTTTGTATTCTTCCTTGATATTTTAAATAATCATACATTTCTTTTGGCAATATATACAAATAAAAGGCTCCATTTCTCATTCTCTCTTTTAACCAAGTTTGACCATGTGACTAAATTGTAACCAGTAACTAATAAGCAGAAGTAAATGAGATCATCAAGACATGTATCTTAAAAGGAAAACAGTCAAGGCACAGTTTTAGCTGCTGCCTCCTCTGCTTCCAGTGTGGAATGTTTCTGTAGCATGCACAACCCCAATAATCATCTTGGCTGCTAAATATCTTGAAAATAGGGGTCACATTCTATGAATAAAAGGAAGACTGGAAGAATACTAGTTCATATAAACCACAAAACCATCAGTAACCTTCTGTACATTCTTGTGGCCAGGTTTCTTTTATTTATGAGAAAAGCAATCCCTTATGAATGTGTTCTCACCATCCTTCTGTATAACCCATTCTTTAGTCCATCACTTTACAGAACTTTTTATTTTACTCCATCTCTCATCCTTATTCTATTCCCACATTTCTTGCCTCGGATTCATCAGGTGGATTTATTTATTTATTTGTTATTTATTTATTTATTTATTTATTTATTATTTATTTATTTTGGTGGTACTGGGTGTTTAACCCAGGAGTGTTCTATCTCCAAGCTATACCTCCAGCCCTTTATATTTTTGGTTTTTGAAATGGTATCTCTACTTTGCTGAGAGTCTTGCTAACTTTCTCAAACCTGTGATCATCCAGTCTCAACCTCCCAAATACTGCATTACAGGAGTGCACCACTACCCTTGGCTAGCAGGTAGATATAAACTATAAGATATGATTCAAGGATCAATCTGCATTTAAATTAGTAACAATTTTAGTGTCACTCAATGAAGACATGAATATTTCATCTTCAGACATTATTTCAATATAGTATTAAATTCTGGTTACTTATTTGATATAGTGTTAAAATAAAGACCTTAGTGTTTCATACCAATTTAAATTTTCCTTACATCAAAGTATACATTCAAACTGTGATATACCCCTCAATAATATTGGATTAAACCCTGATCATTTTGAACCTACAAGAAGTTTGTTTATCCTCAAGAAGTGGATCTAACTTGAGGAAAATATTGGTACAGAATGCTGTGGAAAACAAATTTTTGCACACTTGTCTCTGCTATGCATTGTAAATCTGATACTGTATCTGAGGGACTACAAATTTCAGTGAAATAATGAGCTCTCATGAGCTACATTGTTCAATGAAATAATGAAAAGTATCATTAGAAGCAAAGATGCAGCTCCCCAGACAATATCACTGTGAAAGAACTGCTTCATTGATGAGTGGGACTTGTGTCTTTCCTGTTGGGTGGTTTAAAGAGGGATAATAAAACCCATCTGAAGATGCAAGTATTAATTTCCAGTGTTGTTTTTAATAGTTGTAACAATATAATTCAGAGAGACAAGCAGAAAAAAAATTTTATGAACTCTACAATGGAAGGAAAGATGAGAAGGAAATATTGATTTCATCTGCAGTATAAGAGAATTGATCCAAACATTGGGCATAATTTCTTTAAATGTAGAGCTTTGGAATGACTGTGATAAAGGAGTTTATGAGCAAAGTGAATGAGAATTGTGAATCAAAGGAGTAGTACATTTGAGGTCAAGAGAGATTTATTATGAAGCACTCCACATTTTGCGTTAACAATCTGTATTGGTCAGGGTTCACTAGATTAACAGAATTCACAGAATGAATATATGAAAAAGGGATTTATTAGATCAGCTCACAATGTAGTCCAGAGTTTCAACTGCATGTGGAGAATCAGAGGAATCAGTAGCTGGTCGGGTAGTCCAAGAGCTGGAGCCTTAGGATTGAAGCAACCACCAATTCAGTCCAGTCCAAGATGTGAAGATAAGAAAGCTCTTCAGAGAAACAATGGTGAAGTTTCAGCTCAAAGGGCTGGAGGCTGACAATCTCAGATGAGAGCAGAAGATCAAGAAGCTCTTCAAGGAAATGGCAGAGTTGGAGACTGATGATCTCAGACAAGAGCATATGCGTTTTCTTCAGGAAGAGTTGCGGCTCTCTCTACACGGCTTTCTCCTTCTTTTATCTAAGTCCTGCACCTATCAGAACCCTGTTACCCACATTTAGGGCAGGACTTCTGGTTCAATCTGCTGTTACACAACCAAAGTCACATGATCTTAGGTGGGTCAAGTTGAGAAACCAGACCAACTATCACAAGTCACCCCTTGTCAACTTGACTCCTAACCCTGTCTTTTTAAATCATATTAATCATCAAATAAATAGAATAACAATATCAAAATCTCACCTAACATGATAAAGCTATCCCACATACAACCAGAAATGCACCAGTCACTTCCCCTGAATAGAAGTCAGGGCTTTTTGAGTGATACTTATTCCTAATACTTAAATATTGATATAAAGTCCATCAGTATTACATTACATGAAAGAGAAATAAGGGAGAAAATAAGATAGAGATATCTGCTTAACACACATATATATATACACAAACATATGTATATCAATTACAATCCTCGTTTCTGTAACTGGTCCCATGGCTGTAGTTGGTACTTATAACTACCTTCTTCTGCTACCCATTCTGTATTTCCCCTAACTTCAGCCAGTACTTCAGCAGGTCTTGGTTCCTAACCCAGAGGGGTGACCCACACCTTCATTCCTGGAGGGTCTGAGACATTTGCCATCTTGCCCAGAGTAGGTTGTTGCAGTTTTTCATTGATTTTAATAACAGGGCATAGCAATACTAGGAGACGCCCTAAGGGATCTCCTGCTTTCCAGGTATACTTTTTCTTACTCCCATTGTGGAGTAATAGTCCAATTTCCCCTTGGTAATCTGGATCAATAACCCCAGCCAGCACCATAACTCCATCCTTAGCCTGTTGATTTAAAGGCATGAGGAGCAAAAATGGCCAGGGGTAAGTCTTAACTTCCAGTTCAATGGAATCATTGTTGTGCCTCCTGGTGGAAGCATTCCTGCTTCCAGAACTAAGATATGGAGGCCATCAGAACATAATGTTGCAGGGACAGGAAGCAAAAATTTTCCTATTGGGTCACTAGGGGTAATGGTGAGTGGTACCATTCCCAGTTCCACCCCTTGATTCCTTGACCCATGAATTCTGGCTATAGGGGAAACAGTACCATAGAGCAGATGCTGATTCAAAAAATACACAGCCTTTTGAAGAACCTTGTCCCAGCCTTGCAATGTATTACCACGTAGCTGACACCATAACTGAGTCTTCAAAAGGCCATTGCACCGTTTATCAAACCAGCTGCTTCAGGATGGTGAGGAACATGGTAGGACCAGTGAATCCCATGAGCATGAGCCCACTGGGCAATGACAGGGGTGGCTGAGGAAGGAGGCTGACTGCTATCCACAGACCGGGTCATCCTATCCACTTGATTGTTAAAGTTCTCCTCTGCTGAGGTCACCTTTTGGTAGGCATTAACATAGGACACAAATATCTTCACATTTTGTACCCATTCGGAGAGATCTATCCACATACATCTTCCCCAAATGTCTTTGTTGCCAATCTTCCAATCATGTTCTTTCCAATTCCCAGACCATCCAGCCAAACCACTGGCCACAGCCCATGAATCAGTATACAAACGTACATCTGGCCATTTTTCCTCCAAGCAAAGTGCACAACCAGGTGCACTGCACGAAGTTCTGTCCACTGGGAAGATTTCCCTTCACCACTGTCCTTCAGGGATGTCCCAGAGAGGGGCTGCAGGGCTGCTGCTGTCCATTTTCGAGTAGTGCCTGCATATCGTGCAGCACCATCTGTAAACCAAGCCCGAGCTTTCTCATCCTCTGTCAACTGATCATATGGTACACCCCATGAGGCCATAGGTTCACATTGGGGGACAGAAGGCACTATAACAGAAGTAGGACCCATGGGGATTTGGGCCACCTCCTCATGTAATTTGCTCATACTCTCAGGACCTGCTCAGGCCCTATCACGTATGTACCATTTCCACTTGACAATGGACTGCTGCAGTGCACGTCCAACTTTATGGCTTGATGGATCAGACAGAACCCAGCTCATAATGGGCAGCTCAGGTCACATGGTAACCTGGTGGCCCATGGTTAAGTGTTCAGTTTCCACCAAGGCCCAGGAGCAAGCCAAGAGCTGCTTCTCAAAGGGAGAGTAATTGTCTGCGGATGACGGCAGGGCCTTGCTCCCAAATCCCAAGGGCCTCTTCTGTGACTCACCCATGGGGGCTTGCCAGAGTCTCCAGACAGCATCTCTACCTGGCAATAAGAACTCTAGTAACATAGGGTCTGCTGGATCATAGGGCCCAAGTGGCAGAGCCGCCTGCACGGCAGCTTGGACCTGCTGCAAAGCCTGCTCCTGTTCTGAGCCCCCAAAAATATTAGCAGCCTTTTGAGTCACTCAGTAGACAGACTGGAGTAGCACACCCAAATGAGGAATGTGTTGCCTCCAAAAGCCAAAGAGGCCTACCAGATGTGCCTCCTTCTTAGTCGTAAGAGGGGCCAGATGTAACAGTTTATTCTTTACTTTAGGTGGAATATCTCGGCATGCCCCACACCATTGGACTCCTAGAAATTTCACTGAGGTAGAAGGCCTCTGGATTTTAGCTGGGTTTATTTCCCATCCCCTGGCATGCAAATGCTTCACCAACAAGTCCAGAGTGGTGGCTACCTCTTGCTCGCTTGGCCCTATCAACATAATGTCATCAATGTAATGGACCAAAGTAATACCATGAGGAAGAGAAAGTCTATCAATATCCCTGCACACTACATTATGACACAGTGCTGGGGAATTGATATACCCCTGGGGCAGAGTAGTGAAGGTATACTGCTGGCCCTGCCAGCTGAAGGCAAATTGCTTCTGGTGATCCTTATGAACTGGTACAGAGAAAAAAACATTGGCTAAATCAATGTCTGCATACCAGGCACCAGGAGACATGTTAATCTGCTCTAACAAGGAAACCACATCTGGCACAGCGGCTGCAATTGGAGTCACTACTTGGTTAAGTTTACAACAATCAACAGTCATTCTCCAAGTTCCATCTGTCTTCTGCACAGGCCAAATAGAAGAGTTAAATGGGGATGTGGTGGGGACCACCACCCCTGCATCTTTCAAGTCTTTGATAATGGCACTAATCTCTGCAATCCCACAAGGTATGCGATATTGTTTTTGATTCACTATTTTCCCAGGGAGAGGTATCTCTAATGTCTTCCATTTAGCCCTTCCCACCACAATAGCCCTGACTCCACAGACCAGAAAACCAATGTGGGGGTTCCACCAAGTACTGAGTATGTCCATACCAATAATACATTCAGGGACTGGGGAGATAACCACAGGATGAGTACAGGGACCCACTGGACCCACTGTGAGTCAGACCTTGGCTAGAACACCTTGGATCACCTGACCTCCATAAGCACCTACTTTGACTGGAGGACACAATGACATTTAGGATTTCCTGGGATCAACGTCAACTCAGACCCAGTGTCCAGCAGTCCCCTAAAAATCTAATCATTTCCTCTTCCTCAATGTATAGTCACCCTAGTGAAAGGCCGTAGGTCCTTTTGGGGAAGGACAGAAGAATGATTAACAGTGGTACTTTTCGGTTCTGCACCAGAGCCTTTCCTCAAGGGTACCTGGCCTCCCCGTTAGTCAAGTGGTTCTAGGTCAGTAAACTGACTCAAGTCTGGGAACTGGTTGAGAGGCCGTGATTCTCCACTTTTACGATTGATGTCAGATTCTGGTATATTAATTCTGGAATTTTTCTGTTTATACAAATCCAATAGAAATTTGGTGGGTTTCCTGTCTATTTGACTTCTGGGGACATCATGACTAATCAGCCAATGCCATCAATCTGCATGAGTCAAGCCCTTCTGCTCATCGTTCCTCCTCTGCTGTCCATTATAATAGGTACGAATACCTTGCCTCTGACGGTTGAGAGCCGACACCTGATCCTTGTTACGGGAACCAAGAATACCCATTACACCTAAATCTAATAATTGGTCAATTGCATCTCCCACTGTAAGTTCTGGCATACAGAGGATAGCAACAGCAGAGCCCTTCAAGGATGATGGTGCTCCCTCACAAATTTATTTCTTAAAGTACAGGAGAAGGGAACATCCTCTGGATGTATCCACTGTGGAGGAGAAGGTCCCAAATGGCAAATCCACTCCAGCATTCCAAGCTCCCTCAGCCTTTGAATCCCCTCATCCACAGAAAACCAAGGGAGGTCAGGCATTTCCAAATCACCTACAGTAAGCCATCTTTTGGTCCATACCTCAGCCAACCAACCAAATAAACTATTAGCCCCCTTTTGAACATTACGAGCTGCTGCATTAAATTTAGAATCTCTGCACAATGGGCCCATATCAATAAATTCAGCTAGATCTCACCATATATTATTCCCACCATTATCCCACACCCTTAAAATCCATTCCCATACATATTCCTCAGATCTCTGTTTGTATGAATTAGAAAACTCAATAAGTTCTTTTTGGGTATAGCATTCTTCCTCAGGGGTCACAACCTGCACCTCACCTCTAGGGGCCTGCTTAGACTTGCTCCTAGTTATTGGTCTAGAGGAAAACGTGGGTGGGGTGGGTAGGTCCTGAAGAGTATCAGCATTACCTTGCTCTGTCACCCTAGACAATGCTGGAGTATTTCTCCCAGGGGAAGGTGGAGAAGCCAATTCTGTAGAGGGTGGGGAGTCCT
>PVJS01024966.1:0-28250 GCA_004027185.1 Glis glis
AGAGAGAGAGAGAGGAAGTGCGGGGGGGGGGCAGGCAGTGCACCAGGAGGAAGGACTCTTTATATAATCTCCAAGGCCACCTGCCCCAGGGACCACCTCCTCCAGCCACACCCTACCAGTCTACCAGGTACCACCCAGGTAAATCCATTACAATGGATGTATCCACTTCTGGGATTACTGCCTTCATGACTCAATTACATCAGCTCCAACACCAATTTCTGAGCTCTTCAAGAGGTCATTCTATATCAACCATAATACACTCCATCTGGACTAGGTGAGGATCTGAATTTTGTTACCGGTCTAGAATCAGTAAGTGGTAGAGGTGAGTTCTGAAAACATCATTATCAGGAATTCAAAACTTCCAGTATGCTAGTGAAATGGAGTTTCCTTTCCGGGGTTCTTGTCTAGGGGGTTCTTGTCTATGAAGTACGAAGAATGACACTCACAGACAACAGAAAGGCGAGCAGAGAGTTTATTGTAAAGAGAATGGGGAAGGGGAAAAAGAGGCAGATCACCCTTGTGAGCAGAGCAGTGAGGACTCTGGAGTCCGGCAGCTGCTTCTGGACACTACTTGGGAGTAGCCCAAGCCACATCAATTGCAAAGTGCTTTCTCCGAAAGTCCACGTGACCTGCCATTGAGAGGTGCAGGTCACACCTAGGGGCCTCAGTTGGCCTCAATGTCCAGCGGATGCCTCCTAGTCAGAGAGGTGCAGGCCACCCCTAGGGGCTTCTGTCAGCCTTGATGTCCAGCAGAGGTCTCCTGGTCACTACCTGAGAGTTGCCCAGCCGAGTGCTGTCAATTACACACCCCTTTCTCTCAAAGGCAACATGACCTGCGAGAGAAAGGAAAGCTTCCAAAAGGGAAGGGTTCCCAAGAGGGAAAAACCGACTAGAGTGGCTGGTCTAGGGGTTTATATACTTCTGAGTCTCCTTTCCAGTTGGGGCCTCAGAGGCAGTTTCCTGGGATTTGCATAGTGTATTTGCATAGTGTCCTTCCTTGAGTCTCAGTCTCTTGGGTGGGGTTCCAGATGCCATTTCCTGAACTCTCCTGGGATTGCTTATCAGCAGGAACAACTGGAGTTTTGTGCAGCTCTGGTCATTATCACTTGACATTTGGGGGGAGGGGTCTGGTCTTTTCAGGAGTTTTGGAAGTTATTTAGCATCTGTTGTCTCTCAGGAAATGAAGTTTTTTTTCACATCGTGGCCCTCCATCCATCCCTATCTCCCTACTTCTTTCTACCTCCTCACAAGGATGGAGAAGGAACATGAGAGTTCCAGTAAAAATTCATATTTTGAAAAATGTATAATGAGAAACTCAAATACTTTGGTGCACACATCGAATCCTGTTGGATGGGATAAGCAAAGCTGGAAAAGTTCTATGGTTAGTCAACAACAGCTTTCTGACCTGATGACCTTTTTACCTTATTCTCTGTACTTTCTCTTTCTACTTTTTCAGATAATGCTTCATTTTTATTACCCTGTGCAGCCACATCTGATGGGTCCCTGGGAAGGAAAAGCCAAGAGAATAAATTTATTAAGAATAAAGACAGAAACAAAACCCAGAAAATAGCTAAAAAACAGCTACCATGCATGGAGTGTGGACTATGTTCCAGCCAGTGTTCTAGGTACTCTTTTCATTTATTTATTTATTTATTTATTACTTTTCTTTCTGTGGTACTGGGGATTAAACCCAGGGACATTCTATCTCTGAGTTATACCCCCAGTCCTATTTTATTTTTTTATTTTGAAACAGGGTCTTACTAAGTTGCAGAGGACCTCACTAAGTTGCTGAGGCTGGCCTTGAACCTGAGATTCTCCTGTCTCAGCCTCCCAAGTACTGGGATTACAGGCATGTGCCACCATACCTGGCTTGGGTACATTAATAATTCATTTAATTCTTTAAAAACCATCTCAGGCTGATATTATTATACTAGTTGCCCAGAGGGGAAAGTGAGGCACAGAGACCTCATTGCTCTGCCTGGGTTGCACAGCTAGTGGGTCAAAACTGGAACTTGAAACTGGACAGCCTGGCTCTAGACTATAATTTTGGGACAAGAATAATGTTGTCTTCATAAAATCAAAGTGTGCTCTTCTCCTTTACTTTCTGAGAGAGCTCGATTTTATTTTTTCCTTAAATATTTGATTGTATTTACAGTGAATCTACCTGGACCTAGAATTTCCTTTGTGAGAAGGTTTTTAAAGAATTTTAAAATTATATATGTAATTTCTCTACTAGATATGTAAGTATTCAGATTTCCCATTTCTTCTTGAGACAGTGTTGGTAATTTGTGTCTTTTAAACAATTTATCCATTTCATCTGAGTTGTCAAATTTGTTGCTATAAAGCTGTTCACACTATTCTTTATGACCCCTTAGCATTTGGGGAGTGTGCAGTGATGTTCTGGTATCATTCCCGACACTGGTTATATGTATCATCTCTTTCTCATTTTTCTTGATCAAATTACTGACTGATCCAATTTATTGGTCTTTTCAAAGACTTGGCTTTTGTTTAATTGATTTTTTTTCTCTTTTCTCTTTTCCCTTGTGGTACAGGGGATGGAACCCAGGGGCATTCTACCTCTGAGCTACACCCCCAGCCCTATTTTATTTTATTTTATTTTATTATGTTGGAACAGGGTCTCACTAATTTTCTGAGGGCCTCCCTAAGTGGCTGAGGCTGGCCTCAAATGTGTTATCCTTCTGTCTCAGCTTCCCAACTACTGGGAATACAGGTGTGTGCCATCATTCCTGGCTCTCTTTTCTATTTTATCGATTTTTTCCTTATCTTTATTTCCTTCTTTCTGTTTATGTTGAGTTTAATTGATCTCCTTTTAAAGTTTTACTTCAATATAGAAATTTAAGTTATTGATTTGAGACATTTCTTCTTTTAAGGTATAAACATTTAAAGCTTATGTTTCTTCCTAATACTGTTTTAGTAGCATCCCATAACTCTTGATACTTGTGTTTTCGTTTTTTTTTTTTTTTTGCGGTACTGGGGATTGAACGCAGGGGCGTTCTACCTCCGCGCTACACCCCCGGCCCTATTTTTTCATGCTTTATTTTTGAAACCGGGTCTCACGAAGTTGCGGAGGGCCTCACTAGGTAGAGAGAGAGAGAGAGAGAGAGAGAGAGAGATATCGCGCGCGCATGTGCGCTGAGGTTGGCTGCGAACCCAGATCCTCCGGTCTCCGCCTCCCAAAGTACTGGGATTACAAGCGTGCGCCACCACGCCCAACTGTGTTTTCATTTTTATTCAGAGCAAACTATTTTCTAATTTCCCTTGTAATCCTTCTTTGGCCCATGGGTTATTTAGGTATAACAGGGGGAATAAACTAGTACTTGTATCAAGGAGTTGTGGGACATCTTGGACACTGGAATTGAAGTCCTTTGGAGCAGCACCACATCTCGATTGCTTTGCACCAGCTGTTCTTTTCACTGCCACATTACCTTTGGCTTTCCTCATTCTGCTGTGTAGAGAAACCTGAATTGTCTCCTACGTCTGCTACTATAAACACTGCTTATTCTTTTGTGCTCCTTTGTTACTACCAGTGTGAAATCAGAATGCTTTGAGGGCCCAGATGTTCTCATATTGCGAACATAAATAATTGCTCTCTTTGATTAGCTAGATTTTGGATGAGAGAGAACCACTATTTGTCTTTTGCAATTTCTTCTTGCTTTAGCAGCCATGTACCCTCTAATATTATGTGGCCAGAACAAGAAAACAAAGAAAGAACATGGGTAGGGTATTAAAAACAAAATAAAACAAAACATCTTGTTGTTTCTGTGATTGTCTTTTTCAATAAGAAAAGTTTACTTTGGCCACTTTGGAATACATTGCTCATTTCACCCAGCTCCAAGTTATATAATTATCGCCTTCTTGGTGAATCTGTTCTATACCTACAGGCATTTCTTTACTCTATGTTGTCACCAGGGGCCTTTCCTTCCTCAATAGTTTAAAACATAAAACAGAACTAAATGAACTGTTGCTCAAACTAATACAATCAAAGCTAAGATTAATAAAAATTTTGAAATTTCAAGTGTTGACTAATATGCTGAGAATTTTATTCAATGTTGAATGGAGATGCTAAATAAATAGGAGGAGCATTCTCAATACCTAAAGAAGGGAATAAGATTTTAGGGAAGGAAGCAGACACTGAAAGGCTCTGTTAACCTATTTATTTATTATTTATTTGTGTGGTATTGGGGATTGAACCCAGAGGCATTCTACCACTGAGCTACACCCCCACCCCTATTTTTTATTTTTATTTTGTAACAGGGTCTCGCTAGAATGGTGAGAGTCTCACTACTCGCTGAGGTTGTCCTCAAACCTGCGATCCTCCTGTCTCAGCCTCCCAAGTACTGGGATTACAAGCATACACCACCACACCAGGCTTCTGTTAACCTTTAAACACTGACCCACACTGTTCCAGTCTAGACACAAATGCCAGACCTGACGATGGATTTTTTTGGGTTTGTCATCCCTAATAGCATCTCACATTTTGCTATTGGGTTCTATCCTGTTCTCCTTTTAAAGAGTTTAATTTCTGTAACAGTTGGATTTGGATTTAACAATTCTCTTGGCAACAATCACCACAAAATCTGACACAATTCTTATTATGAGTGGTGGTTTTTTTAAAGAAGTTATTCCATTCATAAGAAAAGTCTATAGTATAATAATGACATCAATAATATTCTGTAGTTAAAAATAACTATCTAATTTTACTGTCATTAATTTTTCCTTTAAAGATTTAACCCTTATGAAGATTAATTCATAACTCAAAGACCTACTCTATTCCTTGCAAAAATATTCTCATCAATGCCCTTTTCTCTATTAATTAGCACTGTTAATTAGTTGAGTAATTACTTGTTATTAAAAATGCAAAAGGGCATATTGCGACCACATCGATGGCAACAAACACACTGTCCCCATGCCTGCCTCCTTATGTCCCCACTTGTGCAGTTTGTAAATTGCCACTGAGTCAGCAAAAGGTGCTGTCCACTATTAATGACGCAACATGAGCGGCCAAAGTTTCCTGGGAAAGAAAAGTGGCATTCCAGTGAGAAAGCCTTCATTTCACATAGAATTTTTGTTTAAAAAATTATCACACACAATATTTGGCCCTCTGGGATACCTGGAGCTTTCCACATTGGCCTATATTCTTAAACACTAAACCTTTTATTTGACAATGGCAGAAGCAAGAAAACTACAGATTACAGTTTGAAACATTTTCCAGGATATATCTAAGATTTTTAAAAAATTATCTTCTTTAAAGACTTCAATCACTAGGACTAAGACTAGACGGAGACCAGACTAGACGGAGACTAGACTAGACTTCAATCACTAAAATGAGCATATATAACCCGAGGGTTCATGAAGGCTGACCTGGGGACTCTTGGGGGCCCCAACTTCTTTTCAGGAACCCATGAAGAAAAAACTATTTTCATGATAATAATGAGGTGCTAGTTGTTTCATTTATTCTTTTTCTTAAACAAGTGTACAAGGAAGTTTCCCAGAGGCTACCTAATGTGTGAGACCACAGCAGAATGAATGTAGAAACAGATATGAAAATCTGTCGTCCTTTTTAAAGCCAAACATTAAAAGAATTTTCAGAAATGTAAAACATTGCTATCTTACTTATTACTTTTGGGGATTTTTTTCATAAATATGTATGTTTATATGTAATGGGCTTATAATTTTAATGAATTAATAAATATTTTAAATTTCCCTTAGTTTCTGATATGGTAATTATCAGTAGACACAGTTCACATAAACAAAGATTGCCAAGAAAACTTACTTTAACCATTCTATCCAAATAATTGCATACTTGAGTTTTTGCCTAACATCCTTCCACATTCTAAGGACCTCACTCCATTTTTATTTCATGGATTCTATGTTTCCTCAACCCCCTGCCTCCAGCTACCTACAGATTTACTGACCTTGAATCCTGAATTTTAGAGTCCTGAATACTTAGAGCAACTTGGTGACTTGAGAGGAAAAATTACTTGGAAAGGTAAAAAGACATGAGTAGAAAAAAATAAGTTTTAAAGAACTGAAGTTGTATAAATGATCTTTCTCCTATAACCCCACATTCATGTAGCCAAGATAGGAACTGACTACAGCAACAACCATATCATTTATGGAGAGTCTGCAATATGATGGACATTGTGTTAGGTGCTTTTTATGTCTTTTATTTTTAATTCTCAGCTTCTCCAAAGGTATGCATAATTGACTTATTTCATGGATAGGAAACCTAGGTTGGGAGAAGTGAAATGATTGTTCGGGACAACATAGCTAATGGGTGCTGCTGGGATTCCTAGCCTGGCTTGGTTAGTTCCCAGGCCATGTGAACAGGAGGTGCTTTTCAGTTCCTTTTGTGACATTTTTTCTTCTTTAAATTTTGCATTGGTAGGCCTAGACCATAACACATGTTTAATAAGCACATTTCCACAGAATGAAGGCATAAATTTGACCCAAACCAAGGGCTGGGATCTGTTTAGCTGTTTTAGAATACTTTCTCCTTTTTAAAAAATTTTTTCATGTCATTCCAGTTCCCTGATCAGAATCAGAATTTCTAACCATTCTCTAAATAAATGTGGGCCCTACATTGTAATCAGAGATCTTTTTGCATGGAGATTCACTGACCTTTTGAGAGCTATGAAAATTAATGAGAATGATAGGTCTGTTTCTTCTAGAATGTAAATTGAAATCAGTCTAACAGGGACTTAAAAACAAATTGCCAGTAGAGATTGAAAAGTTATTAGAAATAAACTCCACATATGATTTTCTTTAATGTAACATAAAATATACCCTTTGATATAGTTTCCCCATACCCCCTCCATAAAAGAAATCCTGTCTCAATTTTATTAGTCTATCTGGACCAATTTGGCTGGTTCAGTTCCACTTTGATAATCGCTTAAGTACCTGAAGAAGTTCAGATTGTTAACTTTCATCTATATTTGGCATTATAACTGGTTTTAAAAAATAATGGTTATTTTTTCAGAAAGTACTCTGTGATTTTTCCTATCTGAAAGATCACAGGGAAGATGGTGAATAATTTGCAGAAACCCAAAGTAATATATTTTAACTGTCACCAATTTACTGATCTTATTTCCAGTAGGAAAGGACACGAATTTAACCCGATCACATAGATGGAATTGAAGAGCAATATCATCTACTTTCCTAATGGTTTAGATCGACTCAGAGTAAACAATTATTAAGATGGCATATAATAATAAGTTAAGAGAGTTCTAAATAACTAGAACACAGATTTTAAAAGTATTGAACTGGTTTAATATTATTTATATGCAAAAGTATCTTTTTCATAGCTTTCATAATTATGAAGAATAGGACAATGTGTTCCTATTTTCTCTGACCCCTCATATTAATTTATTGCATATGTTTTATGAGGTACATCACATGCGACCTTCTGTGTACATTTCTGTATACACGAGAATGTAAGCTCGTAAGGGCAGGGAACCTGTTCTTTATCTCTGAATCTTTCATCAAAAGCAGCACAGTGCTTTTCATATTATGTGTGCCCAATAAATATTCATACAAATAAATTAGTCATTACATATGCTAAAGTTCTCATAAATTAAATTTAAATTTTGTATGGGTTTAAGAGGAATCTAGAAACCCAAATTTAGCTGTCTTCCATAATTTTTAAAATTTGTATTCTTTAAATAAGTGTTAATATAAAATGCAGGAATCACCTAAACAATGAATAGAATTGACGTTATTAGCATTGTCTGGGGCAAATAGTTTCACGGGAACAAAAGCTCTGTTCTTTGCTTATAAACTCTGGAGAGCACATCTGCTGTCATGCCTTTCAAGTCTGCTTAGAGTCATGAGAGTGACAGTGAGTCACTGGCTTGGGACAAATCTAGGAGTCTTGTTATTGGGCACATATTTAAAAGATAAACCTTAACATTTAGGATGAAATAAAATGTGATTAACAGAAGGTCAGGAAGTAAACAGAATACTCATAGGAAGTCCATGGATTAATTATTTTTAAATGCAAAAATTCCACAGAAGTAGCTTGCTGTGTGTTGTACTTTAGAGACAGTTAAACCATTAGAGTAAGGTGTCTTCACAACACAGCCAACCTAAGAAGAGGAAGCCACCAGCTCTTATTCCTGGGAAATGGAACATACTTGGTCCTTGAGAAGAGTGATGCAATGAGAGAGGTGAGGACGAAGTGGTTTCCTTATGAGAATCTGTTCCTAGAGTAGGGGAAGCTGGAGAAGAAGATATTAGTTGTTTTTTTCTAGAAGAGAAAGGTTAATCCCAGTATTCCGGCAGCAGTTATAGGAGAATTTGACAGAGGAGGGTTTGAATTCCAAATATGCCATTTAACCCTGAACAAACCAGTTAACCTATTCTCTCCTTATGTGTAAATAGTCATATTCTTGCTTATCTCATAGGATTGTGTTGAGAATTCTAAAAGACTATGTTTTTAAGAATCCTGGTACATAATAAGCGCTTATCCAATAGTAATAAGAAAAAATAGACTTGTTCTTTCTATAAAATATTCTTACAGCAGAGAATGGTTATTTCATCATGCCATTTTAGGTTAAAGAAAATATTTAAGAGCCTGCAACTGTTACCTAAAATTCTACGTACTTCAGTAAACTCCTATATTTTATTTCTAAAAGGAATTAAGTAGGAAATATCTTATAATATCTTATTAAGGAATTAAGATAGAAAATATCTTACAGTAGAAAATAATACACCAGCATTCTTTATTTTCAATCTTTTTTTATAAAATATATTATTTGTATCAATCACTAGTGCTTTACTATCCCTCCAGTGAATTGACAAATTTTCAGAAGCCAAAAAAGGAAAAAATTCAGTTCTGAAACTTGTTGCATTTGCCAAAATATGACACCTTGCGAACCCGAAACAATCATTTGATCATACCCACTTCTTTACTGGGAAATGGACTAGATCCAGGAATCATTTGTTATTACTAATGAAGGACTATATCAGAGATAGACATGCAGTTTTCAACACTTAAGAATAACAAATATGGCCAGGTGTCATGGCACATGCCTGTAATCCCAGTACTTGGGAGGCTGAGACAGGAGGATCACAGGTCTCAGCAAGTTAGCAAGACTCTCAGTGACCTAGTAAGAGCCTGTTTCAGAACAAAACAAAACAAAACAAAACAAAACAAAACAAAACAAAGCAAAACACAACAAAATAAAAAAATAAAAAAGACTGGGAGTGGGGTAGCACAGAGGTAAAATGCTCCTGGGTTCAACCCCCAATACCACAAAAAAAAGAAGGAAAAAGAGTAACAAATATGTTACTGCCTGATCCTTCTGTTAGTCGACAAGTATTATTAAATGTCTATAGTTATTGGGAACTAGAGGTTTCAGGGCCAAATACACTGTGTTCTCATAATCTCCCACCTGAATATATTTAGTGATGAAATCAGCAAGCATGAAATGAACATTCAGGACAGCCTCAAGGGAGGGGTGAAGTCATAGCCAGGCAGTTTTTCCCTTTGCCTTGCTGATGGACCTTAAAAGTCAGAAGAAGCAATAAAAAAGAAGAGTAGAAAAAGGAAAGGAGTGTTCATATCCATCACTCCATTGTTATTACTATTAGCACTTTTCTGTCCATTATTGAGTTTTTACAAATCTGTAAAAATATTGAAAAAGTATTTATTCTGCTCTATTTAAAATCATAGCATAAATTTCCCCATGCTGTAATCTGTATAAACATATATTTAATAATACTATATTATTTATATATTTTTCACTTAAATATCTCTATATAGCATTTATATATAATTATGGATTTACATAATATAACCAGTCACCCATAGTTATTTCTAGTATTCAGAGTTGTTTTCAGATATTCCTCTTGTAATATAAAACTGCTGATGTAAATATCATTCTGCTGGTGTATCACTATTTGCTGTTTCAGATTTCTTACTTTAAGATAGATTCCCCAGAGTCTAACTTCAGAGCCCAAGAGCCTGGGATATATTCCTGCAGGACTCTTTTAGGAGGTAAAGAACCACTTTATCCTAATAAAAACCTAGTCAACCCTCTAACACCCAGTGGCTGAAGAATGTCTCGAGGAGCCATCTTTTAGGAATGGAAACCAGAGATCTTTTCACTGTCACTAGGATTTTGCCTTTTCCAGAATGTCGTATAGTTAGAAGCATATAGAATAACTTCTTTCACAGATTGAAAGATCGTCTGAAGGATGTCTTGAGGAGACATCTTTTAGGAGTGGAAACTAGAGATCTTTTCACTGTCACTAGAATTTTGCATTTTCCAGAATGTCATGTAGTTAGAATCATATAGAATAACTTCTTTCATAGATTGAAAGATCGACTTTTCAGATTGACTTCATTTGCATAGTCACGCACATTTTTCTCCCACATTTCCCATGACTTGATCACTCATTTTTTTTTATAGTTGAATAATATTCTGTTGTTGGGACGTACTACAATTTATTTATCCATTAACTTACTGAAGGTATCCTGGTTGCTTCCATATTTTGGCAATCATCAATACGGCTGCTAAAAATTCATGGACATAGCTGGGCGTGGTGGCGCACGCTTGTAATCCCAGTACTTGGGAGGCGGAGACTGGAGGATCCGGGTTCACGGCCAGCCTCAGCTACTTAGTGAGGCCCTCTGCAACTTCGTGAGACCCAGTTTCAAAATAAAGTATAAAAAATAGGGCTGCGGGTGTAGCTGGGAGGTAGAACGCCTCTGGGTTCAATCCCCAGTACTGCAAAAAAAAAAAAAAATTCATGGGCATGTTTTTGTGTGGACATACATTTTCAAAACCTTTGGGTAGATACCAAGGAACACAATTGCTGGATAGTATGGCAAGAGTATGCTTAGTTTTATAAGAGACTGCCAAACTGTCTTTCAGAGTGGCTGCACCATTCTGCATTCCCACCAGCAATGAATGCAAGTTCCTGTTGCCCCACATCCTCACTAGCATTTAGTGTTGTCAGTGTTGTGGATTTTGGCCATTCTAATAGATGTGTAGTGACATCTTGTTGTTTTAATTTGGATTTCCCAAATGACATATTATACAGGGCAGTTTTTCATATGATTATTTGCCATTTGTGTCTCTTCTCTGGTGAGGTGTTTGTTAAGGCCTTTGGCCTACTTTTAAATTGGGTCATTGGTTTTCTTATTGTTGTATTTTAAGAATTCTTTTTTTGGGGGGTACTGAAGATTGAATCTGGGGGCATTCTACCTCCAAGCTATACCCATAGACCTTTTTATTTTGAAACAGAGTTTTGCTAAGTTAATGAGGTTGGCTTAGAACCTGCAATCCTCCTGTCTCAGACTCCCAAGTACTAGGATTATAGGCATGCACCACCACACTGGCTTTAAGAATTCTTTATAGATTTTGGATAACTATTCTTTATATCTTTTGCAAATATTTTCTCTGCGTTCTTGCTTGTCTTTCCAATCTCTTGACAGCATCTTCTGCAAAGCAGAAAATTTTAACTTTAATGAGTTTTAATTCCCACAGATGTCTACACTGAATCTCTAGCAACTAGCAATTATAGTTTAAGTTTTCCTACACTGACACTTGTTCCCATGGAGGTTTCTGCCATGGCTTTTGGTTTGGTAAGTTGTGATTCTCTGTATGTGCCTGTCTCCCCAATTTTGGAGATAGCAGTTTGCCCTGTGGCCTCATTTCTCTTAAGACCTAAGGAGAATGATTGATTTTTTTAGTTTGTTCAGATTTTCACTTGTTAGGATGAAGTGTTGATGACCAAGCTCCTTAGATGCCAGACTGCCCAAGCTTGTTTTTAAAATCACATAAGGAATAAGAGCTGTGTGCATGTATGTTAACATCAAATAGATATTCATTGTGATGTGAGACTCCAATGCACCAATAAAAGCACGTTAAAAATAAATAAAAAAATTTAAACAGTACCTTTCAAAGAAAGAAATAGAAATACCTTATCAGTTATAGCTACTAATTTTATAAGTTCAGTGCTTTTCCTAACTAAAAAAATTAGCCATAGTGGTGACTACTTTTTAGATTATAAATTTGTTACTTTCCAAAATAAAATAGAAAAGCAAATAAAAAAGAACATCAGTAATCCCATAATCACTTGTATAATTTCTTTTGTATTTCTTGAATTTTTTCCTTAAAAAGGAGTTTGCTCACCTTTTCCTTTATGTAAAGTCAACAGCCTTTCATTTTTTAATCACTAGAGCTCTGGGTTCCATAACTCATTTTCTCAGGTGTCTTCTTCCATCAGTCATACTTCTTCTTCCTGAATATTTAAACTTCCTTCTCTCTGGTTCTTACTTTTCGGTATATGAACACAATGTATTATTCAAAGATATGTATACTGTCTCAATCACCATCCTCACTGCTGTCATCCGAAATGGCTGACCACACAATTTAGAGGAAGGAAGCTTTATTTGTTCACAGTGTTTTTGGAGATTTAAAGGTTCAGTCCATGTCAGGCCAGGTCTGCGGAGCTCCGAGCATAGCAGCAGGAAGCAGAGAGAGGGAGAGCGCAAGCCTCCACTCTCACATCATGGAGGTCAGAAGCAGAGAACAAGCAAGGGGAGGAGAGAACCATATATAATCCCCAAGGCTATACCTCCTGGCACCTCTCCTTAGCAACCAAGTCCTGTTTCCAACATTGCTACCTTGTTTCCATGAGGGCTAGGGGGACATTCTGAATCTAAGCCATTACATGTACTTTCTGTAATTAAAACATATTTTTGTGGTACGGGGGATTGAACCCAGGGGTGTTCTACCTCTGAGCTACATCCCCAGCCCTATTTAATTTTTTAGTTTCAAACAGGGTCTCACTAAGTTGCTAAGGGCCTCTCTAAGTTGCTGAGGCTGGCTCAAACCTGAAATCCTCCCGTGTCAACCTCCCAAGTACTGGGATTACAAGCATGCACCATGACACCTGGCAAATATTTGTTTTTAACACAATCAATATATGTCCTATCTGGCTTTAAGTAAGGACCCTTTCTTCTCTCAGGAAAGATTGCTCTTCATGTTTCTGTGTGTTTTCTGGGTGTGTCAAAATTGCAAGGCCCTGCCTACCTGGGCCATTCCTCAAAGAGCGGGTTTGCTTACTGCTTGCTGTACAAGTGGTGGATTCCCAAACTCAGTTTTCTTTAGGCACAATGCAAACCTACTGCATTCACACCATCCATCTGAGTCCATTGTATGAAAAAGACTGTGGTACTGGCATAAAGATACCAATGGAACAGAGTTGAGAGTCCAGAAATAAACCCATACGTTTATGGTCCATTGATTTTTGGCATAGGTGCCAAAACAGTTCAATGGGAAAACAATCTTTTAACAAATTGTTCTGGGACAGTTGGCTATCCACATTCAAAAGAATGAAGTTGGATCTCTACTCACACCATATACAAACATTAACCAAGAAGATATTCATCTATATATTTATGTTAGAAGAAAAGATAAGTCTTCTAAATAAACCTTCACAGGCTTGGATTAGGCAATGGTGTCTTAGATATTTAGATACAATACCAAAGTTATAAATAAACAGAGGAAAAAAATAGACAAATTAGACTAAAATGAAATTAAATCACTTTGAGTTTAAAAGGACATTGTCAAGAAAGTAAACAGACAACACATAGAATGGGAGAAAATATTTGAAAAACATATCTAATAAAGGGCTAGTATCCAAAATATGTAAAAGAGTTTTATAGCTGTACAATGAAACAACAAATAACCCCAATTTAAAAATGACCAGTATCTTCAAAGAAGATATACAAATGGCCTACGAGCACATGAAATGATGCTAAACATTATTATTCATGAAGAAAATGCAGATGAAAAGCAAACATCCCTTCACATACACCAGGATGGCTAGAATATGAAAAGTCAGATAGGTGTTGGCAAAGATGTAGAGAAACCAGAGCTCTAATCCATTGCTCATGGGAACATGGAATGATGCAGCTGCTTTGAAAGCCAGTCTGACTGTTCCTCAACAGGTTCAACAGTCACCATACGATCCTACAATTTCTTTCTTAGATACATTCCAAATACAAGGGGGTATTATTTTTTTTTTTGCGGTACTGGGGATTGAACCCAGGGGTGTTCTACCTCCGAGCTACACCCCGGCCCTATTTTTTACCCTTTATTTTGAAACCGGGTCTCATGAAGTTGTGGAGGGCCTCACTAATTAGCTGAGGCTGGCCGCGAACCCGGATCCTTCGGTCTCTGCCTCCCAAGTACTGGGATTAAAAGCATGCGCCACCACGCCCGGCGACAAGGGGGTATTATTTGACCATATAAAAGAATAAATTTCTGAGGCATGGCACAACATAAATGAGCTTTCAAAAAATAATGTAAGTGAAAGAAGCCAGACACAATAAAGCTAAAACACCACAAAAAACTTTGCTGAGCCATGAATCAGAAATAGATGACTTGAATCAATGGCAATTACATGGCATATATTTTATTTATTTTCCCCCCTAAAAAAGGAACTTTGAAAGGGAGCTAAAGCAGTAGACTCTCAGGAAGGGGAGATCAATACACAAAGGTATATTTTGATATTAAAATTTTTTTGTTATTGTTGCTTGATATAGCACACCAATTCTCCTGCAGGAATGAGAACTGAGGTCTTTTATTTTTCACTTTTATCTCTGAAAATCAAAAGAGGAAGAAATTACAGTCAGAGAGGAGAGGAATACTCCAAGATATCAGGACTATGACTTCTCTGGCAACTGCAGGTCAGGGAAGGAAAGCTGGTGCCCTTCCGGATTAGTGTGTTTCTAACAAAAGCCAAGGACTAGTGCTGGGATCTAACTTAGCAGCCATGTGGGAGGCGGCTCCCTTATCCCATTTATTTATTTTTATTTTTAATACTTTTACTGGTGCATTATAGTTTCACATCATAATGTAGTTCACAGTGACAGTAACATACATGCACACAGCACTTGGTGAGTTTTCCCACAGCTCCCCCCGCCACTCCCCTTTCCCCATACAAGATATTGATGTTGGCATTGGTGTTCATGTACACAATGTCAGTGGAAGTGTTTACTTCATTAATTCCCCCACCACCACCCTCCCCAAAACCACCTCCCTTGCTCCACTGGAGTTTCTCCTTCGTTATCTAAAGTCCCTCTTATATCCCAATTACTCCCTAGCTTTTGCATAATGAGAGAAAACATATGATTCTTCACTTTCTGTGACTGACTCATCTCACGTAACACCATGCCCTTCAGGTTCATCCATTTTCCTGCAAATGACATAACTTTCATTTAGAGAGCAAGGGTGGAATATGGGACCCTTGGTGCCACAAACTGGAACTAGCTGGTTTCTCTTCTTGTGGGAATCATAGTGGCCACATCCAAATTAAAATTCACCCTATCTGCATGACTGAAAAACCTCATACTTACGGTCATTAGGGGTCCTATATGTCTCTGAGCAGAAGTATCACACTAGTCTTAGCAGTTGAATGGGTTGTATCTGGTCACTGGGAACCTCTGTAGTTACCTGAAATGGTCCTCTTATTGGGAAATTATTTCACATATATTCTACCTTTGCAAAAAGCACTGGTTTAACCTAATGTATCCCCATTTTCTCCATCTTCCCTCTCCCTTCTTTAGTTGAAATATATTTTAATTTAAATTGTTTTTTTTCTGACAAAGACAAAATTATATACATTTATGGGTAGCATGTGATGTTTCAACCTATATATGCAATGTTAAAATATTTTACTAGATTGTTTGGGTGCCCTCTTTTCTTCCCATGTTCATTCTAGGTGAGCCAGGTACTCAGGCATCTTTTTTCCCTAAGTTGGTCACCCTAAGATCTCTAATCTTTGATAGGGTCAAGGGATTTTTTTTTTTTTTACTTTTGTAGATTATCTAGATTTTTCTTATTGTTAGTGGAGGAAGGTTCTGGAAGCAATCCCCCACAGATACTAAAGGACAACTGTATATAGTGTAAACCATTATCTAGGACTTTTAGGAGGTTGTTGAATACTACAGATGATGATAGATAGATCTTGATATTTTGCTGATTTCAATGATTATTAAGCATTTTACCTTTTAATAAAATGGCTGTTAGTTTCTTTTCATTCTTATTTATTTATAGTGTTTATTAGGTAAGACTACATTATATTATTAAGTGACATCTATATAGATAATACAAATCTGATTATAATGTAAACTAGGCAAATATGTAATAAATTTAATAAGAATCTCAAATATTAATGGAATGGAAAATAAATAACAAGAAAAGTAAAACCAAAAGCTCATTCCTTAAAGATCAACAATGAAACCAGACATTGATCAATATCTGCTAACTTCACACACACAAAAAAAGAGGCAACAAGATATCACATGCCTCTTGATAGAAAAATACAACTCCAGCTATAGACTGTTATTGCCCCAAATATTACAACTAAGTCTCATCAACCTCAGACCCAATTATCAATTTACAGTAAACACAGAGGATGGAGGAAGGAAGACATTAAACTACACCACTTGAATACAATTAACAAAATATGAGCAATGGCCATCCCTATAGGAAAATCTGCTTTTCTCAGTAAATAAATTGCAAGGAAAAAAAAAAAGAAGATGAAAGGGGAACCTATTGATTAAGAGAGCATTAAAAGGCATATCAGCCATTTTTAATATGTGGGCTTGTTGGGACAAAACAAATAATCATATGACATTTATGAGGATATTAGTAACTTGAACACTGAATATTTGATATTACTAAGAAATTCTTATCAATTTTAGTTATGACAATAGTTTTGTGTTTATGTTAAAATATATTTCTTATCTATTTATCTATTGATAAATATTTATGATGAAATTATATGGTACCTATGATTTGACAAAATAATATGTGGGGGAGAGAATTGGGTAGAAATTAAATGAATAAAAATGACCAAAATAGATAGTTGAAGTTGAATGATAATACATAGGAATTTACTATATTTCTCACTGATTTTGCATTATTTTAAATTAAAAGGAAAGCTTCACAGGAGTCTAGTGAATTGTTATAAAGCCTCAAATTCTGCCAAATAATTAGGACAATAAAAACAGAAATGGATTTATAAAAAGACCAATAAATTAGGGAATCCCAGATTAAGTAAACTATAAACACAGATACCTAGTAAAATATAAAGTACTTAACACTCCAACATATAGGCACAGGTAGAAACTTCCTCAATAAGAACTCCAAAGCCCAGGAAACTAAAACAAGAATTAATAAGTGGGATAGCATTAACTAAAAAGTTTCTGCACATCAAAGGAAACCATCAAGAGCCTAAAGAGAAAGCCAATGGAATGGGAGAAGATCTTTGCTAGCAATCCCTCTGACACAGGACTAATATCTAGGATATGCAAAGAACTTAAAAGACTTACACTAAAAAAACCAATAACCCTATCAAGAAATGGGCAACTGAATTGAATAGACACTTCATGAAAGAAGAGATACAAATGGCCAATAGATACATGAAAAAATGTTCAACATCATTAGTAATCAGGGAAATGCAAATTAAAACTACTCTGAGATTTCATCTAACCCCAATCAGAATGGCAGTCATTAAGAAGTCAAACAACAATAAATGTTGGCGAGGATGTGGGGAAATAGGAACTCTCCTGTACTGTTGGTGGGAGTGCAAACTAGTTCAACCACTATGGAGATCAGTGTGGAGATTCCTCAGAAAACTGGGAATGGATCCACCATATGATCTGGCTATACCACTACTGGGTATCATTCCAAAGGGATTGAAACCAGAAAACTGCAGCAATTTATGCATACCCATGTTCATTCCAGCACAATTCACAATAGCCAAATTATGGAACCAACCTAGGTGTCCATCAACAGACGAATGGATCACAAAATTATGGGAATTACACACAATGGAATTTTATTCAGCAATAAAGAAGAACAAAATAATATCATTTACAGGAAAATGGAAGGACCTGTAGAGCATTATGTTAAGTGAGATCAGCCAGTCACAGAAAGAGAAGGGTCATATGTTTTCTCTAATATGCACAAGCTAGGGAGTAATGAGGATAACAAAAGGGCCTCCAGACAATAGTGGAGAAGCCTAAGTGGAGTCAGGGAAGGGGAAGGGGAAGAATGAGGTTCAGTAATGGAATTACTACCATTGATCATATGAACACATGAGAATATACCAACCTCAATCTCAGTACTCTGTATGGGAGGGAGGGGAGGTGGGGTGCACCAAGTGCTGTGTGAATGCATGTTATGGTCAACTTGAATTTCATTGTGATATGAGACTATAAGGCACCAATAAAAGCACACAAAAATAAAAAATAATAAAGTACTTAGAATGAACCAAGAGGAGAGACAGGTTTATACTTATTTCTGTGTAAAAAGTAGCAAACATTTTTAAAGATACCCATAAAAAGTCACCAGGCCTAGATTATTTAATATCTGAAATCAATCTAACTTTCAAAGAACATATAATTACTCTATATTTACTATTTCAGATAATAAAGAAGGGATATGCAAAATGGCTATAATTAACTTTTCAAAGATAACATTGAATACTAGCAAGGATAGTTCAAACAAAAATACACAAATATAGATATAGATATTATACATGGAATATTTGCAAATCAAAGTTAGTAATGTATTATGAGAATAAACTATAAACAAGTAGTGTTTTGGTTTTCAAGTTTGAAAGATGGTTTATCTCTTGGAAATTAATTAATATAAATCATTATCTTAGATGATTAAAGAAAAAATCATATAATTATGTTAATAGATTTTTTCCATTTTTGGCATTGTTGTACATAATTGGAAGGTATATCTCCCCATTTTGCAGATAACTTTGAAGCAAATTTCCCAACCCATAAACTTGCCTATTTGAGAAGGAAAGGAAAGGAAGAGGGTAGAAAATGTTTTTCAATCTTTGGAAAAGCAGATTGCTGAGGCCATTCCAATCAAGTTCGAATTGTTTCAAATCAAGCTCCTTATGTGGTACAGAATAATTATATGATATATGATGATTAAGATTGCTCTAATGACTAATGGAATTGATTTGACGTTTTATTAGAATGCAAATTATCTTGGCAGGAATGATATACTCAGCTCCAGATGCCAATCAGCGGAGGAGACTTTGTTAGTGAAGTGGAAAGGAGGGAAAATATATTGGATACGTAAGATTGGGGGAAAGGCACATCACCAATTAGGCAAAGTGCTTCAGGAGATCAATTTTGCTGACCTAACACTTGGGCTTATTGTGAGCCCTGAATGTCTGGGCTCTAATCACAGAAGCCAACAGGGAGAGGGAAGGATGCCTTTCTTCAGGAACCTCTTTCAGTCTTTAAAGTGATTACTTAGTCAAGGTTTGTAGGCTGGGTTTGCAGTCTCAGGTTTGCCAATTCAGAAATAGGCAGGTAAGAGAGGAGCATTTAAGAGACCTCCTGTGGTCCCAGTGTTTGACAAGTATTTTAATAATAGCAAGAACTAGGGTTGTTCACATTTTATAGAGGAGGAGACTGAATTCTAGAGACGTTAAATCACTTTCACAAGGTGACCTGACTATTATAATGTCATGTCCACATTGACATGACTCCAAGGTCAATGTTGTTTCCACTGAAGTAATTAAAGGAAAGAATAGTCAACTCTACCATATTTGTCGATAATGAGAATATGAGGTAAGTATTACACCAGCATGATATACAGAGCATACAAATATTTTGTTAATGAATTTACTAAAAATTTCAGTAAGATTAAGAAGTAGAAAATGTTTTTTTGTTAGAGAAAGAACAATAACCATTGTAGATTATTTTACTTCTCTAGTATATATCTATTTAATTATGCATTAAAATCAGGCAAGTATTTGTCTCTCTTGATAGTCAAGGTTTTGCAAATTTACTGTATTATCTCCCTGAAAAATATCAATAACAAACTCATATCCTCTGTAATATGTCATTTAAGAAATAATAGTTTTAACAATTATATGTTAAATTGTGAATGTAAACAGTGAAATTACATGTTTACATTCTAAAGTATTCCAGGCCCTTCTTCAGGAACATCTTTCAGTCGTTAAAGTGATTACTTAGTCAAGGTTTATAGGCTGGGTTTGCAGTATCAACCTACACACCTTGCCCAAACCAGCCATTTTATTAAATGGGCAAGAAATAAACTAGTGGGATTTTTTTTCTTGTGAGAAATGTCTAGCTTAAATATCTATCATGTAGCTTATTCTTCTCATGTATTTAATAGTCTGTAGTGTCTAGGAAATATAATATACACTATCATATTATATATATGAATACTGTAATATATACTTATATATATGAATACTGTATTCAAGTAAATTTTTTAGTATTTTTGGCAGTTTATTTTTGGAATCGAGTTGTAGAAATAGTTTTGGCATATCGTTTGCATTTATAACTTTTTAAGCTATTGGGAAATGATCATCTGTGGAGCATTTTGTACTCCCACCAGCAAGTTCTTTCCTCAAAGCCTTGCCAACAGATAGTGTTGTCACACTTATTTTTTTTTTTGTGGTACCAATGATTGAACCCAGGGGTATTCTACCTCTGAGTGACACCCACAGCCATTTATTTATTTATTTATTCATTCATCTATTTATTTAATTTTGAAACAGTGTCTCACTAAGTTGTGGAGGGCCTTGCTAAGTTGCTGGGGCTGGTTTGGAACCTGTGATCCTCCTGTCTTGGCCTCCCAAGTACTGGGATTAAGGCATGTGTCATCCCCCACGCCTGGCTATTGTTGTCGCACTTCTTGATCTTCAGGTCTTTACCTAAAAAGTAGTTAAGCCGTTTGCTGGTGGGGAGCAGTAAGCTTTTTTACTCATTTGTTATTTTTTTCAGTGACTTTGCAGTTTTTGTCACAATTTTAAACAAACTTGATGGTCAATGTTTCTGGATTTGGGGTCTGAATTAGAAAACTTTCCACTCCTAGGATTTATAGAAATTCTTCTAGTCTTGTATTTGTCATCTTTCAGGACTTGCATGGTTTCATTGGATACATTTAAAATTTGATCTGTTTGGAGTATAGCCTTGTAGACCCAATTTTATCCTTTTCCATATTTAGAAAGTACAGTCAGTTCTGCTATAATTTTTGTTTCCTGTACACAAGTTGTTCTAATGAGATTGATATATTAGGTTACACTTTGAATGTAACACTAACTTTACATTTAGTTATGCAGTTTCAGTTATGAGAAAGACTAGATGGATACAGAAAACTATACCTACCCAGGACTAAGCTACACTATTGTAGGAATGTACCACACACACACACACACACACACACACACACACACACACTTCAGATATACACCAGCTACCTCAGTTTACCACGTCTTATCCTACAAGGTCCTGTTTGCTATTATATCACACATTTGTAAAATTTTCTATGTTAAAAAAACAATACTCATTCAACACGGCAAACATGTCTAAGCGTCCTGGTTCAAAAATACCAAGCAGTATATGCACAAGAAAAACTGTAAATATAGGGTAAAAACCTTTAAATAGTATAGGTTTTGAAAGAAATGGAAGAATATGTGATATCTCTCAAGCAAAAGGAATAAAAGGGTTCACATTAATGGACAAAGACTACAAAAATAGAAGAAACACTCATGATTGCAACAAATTCAAATTCTGTGAAGTCAGTAAGAACAGGCCTAAAGAAATAGAGGAAATGGAAAAATTGCGAAATGTAAATTGAAGACCAAACTGCATTGAGAAGAACCTTTCTTATAATCATACAGTATAATCTATGTGCAAAGGCCTTAAATAGATACTGTTGAAACCTCAAGAAGTTTATTTTTATTTAGAAGTGCTGCCTTAGTGATATTAACCATCACTATAGTTTTCAGATCCTTCAGCTGTCTGGCTGTTTTGAGCACGAAGAAAAAGGAAGAAAGGAATTTTCAGCAGTGAAACACATGTTAGTTAAGGAAATGGGCTATGTATTGTACCCAGTTGCAGCTTTGATGAAAGAGGTACTAAAGATGCATACCTTGGAGGAGCTACATCTCAAAGACAAAAAAAAAAAAAAAAAAAAAAAAAAACAGGCCCAAGGATCAAAGGCTATGAAACACCCCAAACTGTGATCATCCTTCTACCACTTCATAGTAAGTGAAGGCTGCAACTCTTCCTACTTCCTATGTGCACCTCTGCAAACAAACTTCCAGACTTTTCAAGGTTATAGGCCATTACAAAAATAGTATTTATGAATTTGTTAACTGTTAACATGTGCATATAAAACTGCTACATTTTTTATTAGGCTCCTATGTTCTTAAAAAAAAATGTGTGACTGAAGTTTTTGAGTGTTGAACCCTAACCCTATTTTCTCCATAAGCCCTGTAGTTTTTATCATGTGATTTTTGCATAATAGGGTTACTTTTCAGGAATGTGTATTTGCTGTTACAGCAGAACTGAATGGTCATTCATATTTGTCCTTCACTTGAAATGCTGCTTTTCTTTTTTTGGGGGGGCATACTGGGGATTGAACCTGGGAGCATTCTACCTCCAAACTATACACCCACCCCTTTTTATTTTGAAACAGGTTCTCACTAAGTTAACGAGGGCTGGCCTCCACCCTGCAATCCTCCTTTCTCAGCCTCTTAAGTACTGGAATTACAGGCATGCTCCACCACACCTGGCATTGCTTTTCTTTTAGATTAAATTTTCATGTGTACTGTTTCTATTTCTGGAGTTCTATTTTGTTTCATGGTCTAACTACTCATGTGTGAACGCTGTGTTATTTTAATTTTTGAGGTTTGGTAGTATCTGGTGGCATGAGCCCTTCCTTCTCTCACTTTCCCTTTAACCACAATTGCTGTGTGTTGGGGTTTCTGCTCCTATTTTTTGCTTGCTAAATTTTCCATATGGACTTCAGAATGAATTTCATCAGTTCTGGGAGAAAAGATGATGACTTAAATGGAATCACATTAAATTCATAATTTAACAGAGAGAACTGACATGTTTATAACACTGAGCCTTCCTCTTCATGAAGTATCTCCAGAAAAATGCCTCCTATTTGCTCAAGTCTGTACTTGTGTTTTTCAGATGAGCTTTAATTATTTTTTAGAGGTTTTAGTATTTCTTATTAGGTATTTTTCTACCATTTAATATTTTTGTTGCTATGGTATACCATTATATCATTTAACTGGTTGTTGTTTTGGTGAAGTTTGTTGTTTCTGAATATTAATTTTATATCCTGCTACCTTAGTAAATGATCTCATTTTAGTTTTTTTTCCATTGATTTTTTTGAGATGTCCAGGTATACAGTATATCATATATGATTTTTATGTTTTAAGAAGAAAAAGCAATTAAGACATTTTTCCAATTCAAATGTCCTAAAAGCGTTCTTCTATTATTATTTAATTGAGTGTTTCATTACTAGCAAGTAGAGAATTCCTCAGTGTTACCAAGCATTGTTTAAAAAATCAGATAATGCAAATGGCCAATAAACATATGAAAAAATGTTCAACATCATTAGCAATCAGAGAGATGCAAATCAAAACTATTCTGAGATTTCACCTAGCCCAATTAGAATGGCAATCATTAAAAACACAAACAATAATAAATGCTGGCGAGGATGTGGAGAGCTATACCACTCTTGGGTATCTACCCCCAAAATTGAAACAAACTACCAGAGTAATGCATGCATATCTATGTTTATAGCTGCACAATTCATAATTGCCAAACTATGGAACTGTCACAGGAAAACATAGTAATTCTGTAGGGTTCTTGGCTTACATGGCAGAAAAGAATTTTAGCACATGATGGTCAGAAAAAAAGACAGAGGTTTTATTTAGGAAGGTGAGGGTTACAAGTTCAAGGGAGAATGTGGGCCCTCTCAAGAGGGGGAGAGTGAGTGTCTGCATGAGAGAGTGTAGGAGCAAGAGAGTCTTTGTGGCTTTTTCAGTTCTTTTATACAACCCCTATGAGGGGGTGAGTGGGGTTGCACGGTGGAGGTCTGGACTTCCTCCCTCTTAATCTTTAGGTTCTCCAGCATTGATGGGTGGTGGCTGGCTGGTGTCTGAGCTTTGTCCTACTCATGAATCCTTTGTTTACTAAGCATCTCAGGTGGGGAGAGGGACCATTGTGATTAAGGGTGTAGACTCTTTGAGGCTTCTGCCTAAGACAGACCACACTTTATAGGGTGGAGTTAGAGATTCTGAATTTTCCAGATATTAAAACTATATTTTTCTTTCCTTCCCAATTTTTCACCTTTCTACCTAATATTTTATTTCTTCTATCCTACCTCAGAACCAGCCGAGATGTCCATCAACAGATGAATGGATTACAAAATTATGGGATATATACACAATGGAATTTGATCCAGCCATAAGAAGAACAAAATTATGCCATTTGCAGGAAAATGGATGGAACTGGAGAATATTATGCTAAATGAGATTAGTCAGTCACAAAAAAATGAAGAGTCGGATGTTCTCCCTCATATGCGGAAGCTAGGGACAAACTGGGGCAGCAGAGGGGCTCCAGACAAAGGAGAAATCTTAGTGGAGTGAAGGAGGGGACCTAACTGAGGGAGATGGGAGTGGGGGGAGACTTGAAGAGGGAAACACCTCAATGGACATGAAATGGACATGATGTACAAACACAAACTCATCAAAGACAGTCACTGTGCTGAGCATGGGAATGTAGAGAGGGAGAGAGAGTGGGGTGGGAACTGGGGGAGAGCTCAACAAATGCTGTGTGTGTGGGCACTGTGAGGTCCAGCTGTGAGGCCTGGCTGGAGGAGGTTGAGAACAAAAGAACCCCAACAGTGGCAGGAAAATGATGCTAACCATCCCCCTGCCCCCAGCTTCATAAATCTACCTGTCCTGGCCCCCTGCCAAGACCACCAATAAGAGAAATCCATGACTACCTTGCTCTCCCTCCCTCTTAATACCCCATAAAAGGCTCCTAGTCTGTAAGGAAGGGGGCTTTTGCTGACTCTCATAGGCTCTTTCCCCGCTCAGTTCCCCCTCCCAGGTTTCACTCCATTACAGAGCCTGTTCTGGTCTGTGGAGCTGTGTTTATTCCTTCCTTTGTCCCTACATTTATTTAACAGTGTGTATGTATGCCTCTACCACCCTGAACTGCATCAAGATGTATGATTACAATGCACCAATAAAAAAAGAAATGGGGTGCCGAGGATGCACAGAAGCAGTCTTCTTGAACTACTTAGGGACAGTTGTGAAGATGGCACTTTTTTGGGCACATGCCTTTGAATACACCACTGAATATGTTTCCTGCTTCATTATGATCAGAGGTGGAATCTCTGGAAAGATAAAGAGCAAGTCTGAGTGTGGGAGTGGGTGGGTGGGAATCTAAATGTCTATGAATGAGTCTTTGGGATTAATAAATGTGCTTCAGTTCAGAATTTGTGTCACGTTTTATTTTGCCCGAGGCACTACATCCTAAGATTTTATAATGGTAGGGATGATATTGAATTTTTATTTGCCAATTCTATATATACAGCTATCAGGTTATTATAAATTTATGATAAGGCCATAAGCCTTAAGAAATAGTAATTTAATGGGGATAATTGTGGAAAAATGTGCTGGAGGCTGGGACTCTGTTGTGTTGGTCTATGTACTCAGTGGAAGGCACTGTGGTCACTTTGCTAAATATTTGTATAAAGAGGTGAATTTAAGGGGAAATTTGAAAGCAATATAATGGCAGTTATGTTGTGCCATGGGTTAGTGTGTGGTATAGAATAGTATTTTAGTACATAGATTTCAACCAGACTTTTTGAGCTCAATTCCTGGCTATACCACTTACTAATTATAATCATGGTCAAATTCTATAGATTGTTTTGTGTCTTAGTTTTATCAGCCATAAAAACAGAAAATATAATGCCTACTTAATAGATTAATGTCAGGATTAAAACAATTTATTTTGTGAGAACTTAACATATTTCATACCATATAGTAAGAACTCTATAAACATTAGTTTTTTTTTTTTTTTGGTATGTGTGTGTACTAGTGTCTAGGGTGGTCAGCCTAGAAAATGCAGGTGACTTATTTAAGTGGGAAATCAGAATATTTTATTATAGTTAAGGTTTTCTACTATAGCATTTTTGTTTTTTATTATAGCAGAGCATGTGTTCTAGAAATTGAGTTGAATAAGCAACATTTAAATATTGCTTTAGACCCCGGTGTCCCCACGCGTCACCTCGGCAGCCTCTGCGCCTGCCCTGGGCCTCAGAATCCCCCCGTCACGTCACCTCAGCATACTCTGCACCAGGCCTCGGCGTCACCCCGGCAGGCTCGGCGTCACCCCGGCAGGCTCTGCGCCACCTTGGCAGCCTCTACGCCACCTTAGCGGCCTCTGCACCAGATACCAGACCCTGGCATCCCCGCACGTCATCTCGGCAGCCGCTGCGCTTGCCCCGGGCCTCAGATACCCCCCCCCTCCCGTGCACCTCAGCGGACTCTGTCCCCGCCCCAGGCCTCGGCGTCACCCCAACAGCCTGTGCGCCACCTCGGCGGCCTTTGCGCCCGCCCCAGGCCTCGGCTTCACCTCTGGGGCCTTTGTGCCCACCCCAAGCCTCTGCGCCACCTTGGCAGCCTCTGCGCCTGCCCCGGGTCTCGGATCCCCCCCCCCCACCGCCGTGTCACCTCGGCAGACTCTGCACTTGCCCCAGGCCTCGGCATCATCCCGACAGCCTCTGTGCCACCTCGGCAGCCTTTGCGCCCGCCCCAAGCCTCGGCTTCACCTCGGCAGCCTCTGCGCCAGGTACCAGACCTTGGCGTCCCCGCGCGTCACCCTGGCAGCCTCTGTGCCCACCCCGCCCTCGGTGTCACCTTGGTGACCTCTGCACCAGAGCCCGGATACCCTCCAGCGCCGCCACCAAAGAATCGCGTGACTCTCCGGGTTGTCTCTGAGTCAGGACATGCCCCGGCACTGACACCTGAGATCTAGGAGCACACACTCCCCCCTGGGACCCACGCGTGATCTTCTGTGCTGCGCCACAGAGCCTGTGCACCCTTAAGCACCCCTACTCGATACCTGGAGCCCGCACCTCCCACGGGCCCGTGTGAAATCCTCAGCATAGCGCATCAGAACCCAGACACCCTCCGGCGACATTGCCCGAGACCTGGAACACATGTGCATCCCTACGGGCCTGGGCGACCCCCAGCACCTGCACCTCGGAAACAGGGCACCTTTCGGCACCATCACCCGTGCCTCAGTATCCGCACCCAACACCGCGCCTCGAAGTGCTCCTCACGTGACAACACCTGAGCTCCGGACCCTGCGTACCCCTCCACACACAATACCACGCCCCAGACAACTGGCCAAGAGGGATCCACAGCCTGCAGCATACTGACCCAATAGGGACTACAGGGGCCATCAAGAGGTTTCATACACAGAAAGGAAAATGATGCGGAGGCAACAGAAACACAAAATGGAAAACACCGAAAATGCAAGAATGAAGAACAGTGAGGAAACAAGAAACACCCACAATGCATCAACAAGTGAGATCACTGACTATGACCTGCAGGAAATGCAAGACGGAGAATTCCGAATTTTGATCTTCAGAATGATGAAAGGCCTCAAAGTAAGCATAGAGGAGATGAAGGAGGAAGTTGAGGCTCTAAAGAAGAATCAGAAAGAAACTCTGAACAAAATGAAGGAATCAATAAACGAATTAAAGACTACAATAGAAACCAATGCTAGTAGGCTCGACCACATGGAAAATAGTGTATCACTCCTGGAAGACAGCTCATTCAAAACTGAGAACACAGTCAATGATATACAGAAGATACTACAACAACACACCCTGGCCATTCAAGAAATACAAGACAATGCAAGGCGTCCTAATCTAAGGATAAAAGGCATTGAAGAAGGTTTAGAAGCACAGACCAAGGGTATAAGAAACCTCTTCAAAGAAATAATTTCAGAGAATTTTCCGAACATAGAGAAAGATTTGGACATACACATACAGGAGACATATAGAACGCCGTTAAGACAGGACCAAAGAAGGACTTCCCCTCGCCACGTAATAATTAAAATGACTAACATAGAGGCCAAAGAAAGAATCCTAAAAGCAGTAAGAACAAAAGAACGTGTGACATACAGGGGCAAAACAATAAAAATCACCCCAGACTTCTCAACTCAAGTCAGGAATGCCAGGAGGGATTGGTACGAAGTACTCCGGACCCTGGAAGAAAACAACTTCCAACCAAGACTGAAATATCCAGCAAAGCTATCATTTGAAATTGATGGAGAAATGAAAATGTTCCATGATAAACAAACATTTAAAGAATTCTTG
>PVJS01024967.1:0-28249 GCA_004027185.1 Glis glis
GGAGTAGCACCGATGAGTACCAAAGAATCATACATCACAAGTCCAGTTTCTGACCATTTGCCCGAGGGATCCAGGTTAACCCCACGATTGATTAGAGCCTGAGCAAGGTCTCGGTGCCGGGTTTTCAAGGTATTGGTCCGGAGAGTGATGGGCCAAGGCACCTAGTTAGCTTCTAAGAACTCTATCAACTCAGACAAAGGGAAGAGCTCCATGAGCTTGTCCAGCAGAAAGTCTCCATAGGAGTAGTATGTGGCCAGATCCTTCTGAAGCCGATTCAGATACTCAGAACGAGACCGACCTTTTTCCCGCTGAGAGCCCAAATCCCGCAGCACCTCCACTATGTCCTGGATCTGCTTATGAACTCACTGCAGGTCTGGAGCCGGGGCATCCCGCTCCATCTCCCCAGCAGGGGGCAGCACAAGCGGCTCCTCCTCATCCACCTTGATCTCAGGCCCCCATCTGCCTCATCCTCCTTTCTAGTGCCTGGATCAGGGAACACTTCCTCCTCTTCCTCTTCATCAGTGACTTTTTTATGTGACCTTCATTCCAAATGGCTTACATTATTTCCTGTATAGTACATAAACAATTATTGCTTTCTAATTTCATTTCCTTGAAGAGCCCTTTTCTCCACTATTTCACCTTCTTGGCTTTCTTTGCTTTGTATTGATAACAGTATATTTCCATTACTTTTGCATTTTTGTTTCTTTCCCCTTAAAATAGAATTAAATATAGTATGCCTTTTCAGTGTTGGTCCAACTGAGTTATTAAAGTTCAAAAAAAGTACATGATTTTTATTACTCCAATTTAAGTTTTATATATGACAAATTTGTCAAATATGGAAACCCAAGATTAATTTTAAAGAAAGAAATGTACCTCTTGTTTTTGGGCACTCTGGATAATGCATATATTAGAAATGACAATCACTTAGACCCCTGGGCACTATGATCTCACAGAGGATCTGCAATTGTTAATCAATTGACATTGATATCAACTATATAGGCAACTTAGCATAAGCATTTTATTTCATCTAATATTATATTAAATATTTTCTACAATTGTAGATGTTGGGACTATTTGAAAACAGTCTATTTAAATTTAGGTGGTTATAGGTTATTTTAGCAAAGATAGGATGGTTTTTATCTCCACATCTGTTGCTAGCAGGATTCACTATCCCAAATGTGGCAGCCAACGCAGTTAGTAGTTTATGATTTAGCTGTAAATTGATTATAAGATTCTTCTCAGTTTTAGCTTTGATATCTAGAAAATTCAGTGCTGGATCATTGCTGGCTGAAAATTTTATTTTCATTTTTTATGAACCCACTAAAGCTGAAATATATAGAGGTCTATATTTACCAAAGAAGGGGGGAAAGCAGTGGATATTAACATGAGATAAGTATTTGGGTCATCATTTTATATAGTATCTAATTTAGAAGTTTTAGGTTTGTTTGTTTGTTATAAATTGTATCCAACTAGCTGCAAAGAGAAGCCTGTAAGTTCAAATTTCTGACCTTTGGCTTACTCACAGTAGTGTTAGAAGACCCAAAGAGAACCAGTAATCATCATTCCAGAAGACAAAATAGAATTGTTTTAGACTTCATATATTTTAATTTCATTTGTTTTCATCTGGTTATTGAAATAAAATTAATTTCATCAGTATAATTTTGATATATATCTATAACTTTGAAGATATAAAGTACCTAAAAGTAGAATAAAAGAGGGTAGATTATGATGCTATTTTGATAAAGCCACCTAAATATTTGTTATATTTTAATGCATATTTTGCTTAATTTAACATACTTACAGTATAAATATAATTCTAACTTCTGAATGTCTTACTTATTATAGCAAGGCATTTCTCAAAGCATACATTTAGAGAAAAGATTATTCTATTACCTGCATTAATACCCAGTCATTGCCTAACTATTGTATTGCTTGCTTCTATAATTATATACTATGTTTGCCATCATAAAATTAATTTACACATCATTTGCATAAGCCTATTTCTTTTAGTATACTCTAAGTGTTTTCCTCAGGAAAGACTCTAGAAGTACAATTATGCTCTGGGTGAGTAGGACCAGGCCTTGTGGCACACAATAATACTGAGTTTAAACTATAAATTTTGCAGGGAACATATTGGAATATATCCCATCACATTTATTTATTGTCATAAGAAACCTTATGTGCATGTTGTTTTAACAATATGTTTTGCATTCTAAACTAGGTACTGTTATGCACACTTCTTAGTCAAAAGGAATACTTGAGGATTGCAATTCAGAATGCTAGAATATTTATAATAATCTAGTTTTCATGAAAGTCATAATAGAAGTTGGGGATAGGTGTCCTTAAGTGAATGATATAATTGAAGACCTGGAACTTGCACACTTAACTTGTTTCACTACCCTACTACCCCCAAAATATAAAGTTTATTTAGTGCAAATTCATGCTTAACCCTTGGTGGTTTATCTAATTGCCCCACTACCCCCAAAATATAAAGTTTATTTAGTGCAGATTCATGCCTAACCCTTGGTGGTTTATCTAATTCTCAACATATAGTACATACATGATAAATATGAAGTGGGTTGAATCAAATAAAAACAAAGTGGTATCCATATACATATTTGGACACTGGTGCTTATGTACAGGGAGTTAAACTGCATTTTCAAATACCTTAAATAATGTTAGTGAATTGACGTAACGTGCACAGTTGTACTTTACAGATTCCAGATGGATTTTGTAAAACTAATAATGACAATAGCTGCACAAAGGGCTGTTACTCTTCACCAGGAAGAAATCCTAAATGGCGTCATAGCTATATTTCTGAGCTATAAAATGTAAGAGTTATTTTCTATCATCAGATTTCCCCTTCCTCCTCCCACCTCCCTCTCTGGATCCCCCAACCCCATTCCCCCAGTGTCTCCCATTATTTTTCTGAGGTCTTCTTTGTTTCAGAGTTTCTTTCTAGCTTCCACATATGAGTGAAGACATATGGCCCTTCACTTTCTGTGACTGGCTAATCTTACTACATAATATTCTCGAGTTCCATCCCTTTCCCCACAATATAAAAAGAAGATGCTAAGAGAACCTCTAGAAAGCTGACAGTTGGCTTCCCATACTCCTAATGAAGCATAAGCAGCTCATTTTCTAGCCCCTCTTTTGAAAAAGCAGGCAATATATTATCTCTTGGAGAATGCAATCCCTATGCATGTTCTTAACCTCCTTCCCTTGGGAACTTAGCTATGTCTTAAGTTATTTAAAGGAATGCCTCCTGAGGATGCATAACTCAGCACACATTTTCCAAGAAATCATAATTTTAAATATCCAGCTATTCACAGATTCCTGAAACTACCTATTTTTGAAGAACAGTATTATTCCCATGAGGATTAATTCTCCTTTATTTAAGAATAATTAGAAGTAGGTAACAATAAAAATGGGAAGGGAGTAATAAAAAGTAACTAGCTTTTCCAAGAAAAAATAAAATAAACAATTTTATTCTCTGTGAAATTTTTAGTCATTATACCTTTTTCTCAGCAAATGCTTATTTACCATGTAACATTAACTGGATTGAGTAATAGATGCTAGGGATTCGAAATGAAATAAACCAGGGTCTCAGCCCTCAAAGAGCTTATGGCAAAAAGGGGACAGACATGAATTGCTGGGCATCCTGAAGTGTGACAACCATTATGTAAGAAGAGTATGCTCTTTAAGAGAATGGAGCAAGAGCCCATGACACTTGAGTGGGGCTTAAAGAAGATTGTTTTTATGAAGGTTGTGTTCATGTCAATTTTTAATTAGAGTTGCAAGATGAAGATGGAGGAGACAAACACATTTCCAGCAGAAGGAGAAGGGCATGCACACGCTGCAGACATAAGCATGAGAAGGAGCTGGAATGGTGAGCAAGTTTCAGACCTCTAAGGGACTGTGCACCATGATTCTACTGTGAAGAGAATCCTAAAGGAGCTTTGGAAAGTTTAAAGTAAAATGTCATGATTGGATTTACGATGATGTGGAGGATGGGCCCTTTTTATGTGCGTTTGGCAGGGGTATGAGGGTAAGATTATAACCAGGCAATACAGGGGGTTGTTCCCCTATTCCATATGAAAACTTACAGGAGTGTTAACAAAATGAATGGCAGAGAAATGTAGAAAACATACATCATTAAAGATATCAGTTCTGCCAGGTACAGTGGCACACTCCTGTAGTCCCATTACTTGAGAGGGAGGCTGAGAAAGGAGGATCACAGGTTTGAAGCCAGCTCGGCAATTTAGCAAGAATTTAGCAAGACCCCATTTCAAAAATCTTAAAAAAAGGGCTGGGAGTGTAGCTCAGAGGTAGAATGCCCCTGGATTCAATCCCCAATAGCAATAATAATAATAATAATAATAATAATAATAATGCTTTAGAATCAGCCAGGATTTGATGGCTATTCAAACAAACATGATAGAAAACTATATTATTAAGAAAACAAATTTTTAAAATGGTATGTGTTAAGAGGCTCAATTGATTGCTCTATTTTGTTAGTTTTAATAGTTTTCATTTTGAATATGAGACGTGGTAGTGGAGAATTTGACAAGTCATTGGAGATAGAGGTCTGGGTTACATGATAGCTCTGCTGTCATTAGCAAACACATAGTAGTTGAACAGCTAATGGAACCTTTGGGGGAAGTTATGGATTCCAAAAAGCAGAGAACTAAACAGAGAGTTTTTTTAAAAATCAGCAGGTAAACTGAAGAATATCCTAAAACATTATGAAAAAAAGAAAGGGTGGTGTTATAAAAATGAAAGGAAGAAACAAATATGAAAAGTCCAGAGAATAGAAGTGGAATGGATTAAAGGTTTAAGTTGTAAGTTTTCCATGAGTTGACAGAATTATCATGACAATCCACAACAGGGATCTTAAGCTGTCTAAGAGAGAGAGAGGGTGGATGGAGTCACTCATAAGAACAAGATGTTGCTTATGAATATGTGTAGTCTGTCCAGAAGGTCTTTTCAATCTTAGAAATGGTAACCAGGAGAAAGTATTATATGTTATAGCAAAAGTGTTTAACAACACACACACACACACACACACACACACACACACACACAGAAAATCTATACATTCTAAATAGGAAAAGCTTATAGGTAGCAGTACAGTTGGAACTACAGCTAAAGAACAGATCTTGAGGCTGTCTTCCACAGACAATTTTTATTGGGGGACGTGTTTCATTAGGGATAGCTATGTATAGTGTCAACTCACGGAGATTTGTGATATTGGCTTTGTGCTACCTGATGCCATATTAGACATGTGGAATCATACATAGTTTGCATATCAGGTTCTCCCTTGGGAAACTGACATTGGCTTTGATGAGGATGCCTGTTTATCTGTTCTGGCCATGTCTGTGTGTCCCAACCGTGATTATTCATCTATGTGAAGTCTTCTGTAGCAGGTGAATAGAAGATGTCTTGCGATATTATTAATTGTAGTTGCTGCAACTCAAACTCAAGAGTAATTCTGATGTAAAAAAAAAAAAAGAAAACAGTGGGCAAATAACTTGGTTACTAATTCTTTAGAATGTGCAGGCTGAATCTCCGGGGACTTTCAGAGCACTTTTCATTTGCTGAAAGAAAACCGTTGCTTAAGCTTGAAAGAAGTTAACAATTAAGTCAAAGATAATTAAATTTAAAAGTTTACTCTGGTCCTACTTCAGGACTCTTTCAACAAAAAAAAAATGTTATTTATTGTATTCAGTCCTCATATCCCAACATAAATGACAATGGTGGTGGTGTTGTAAAGGTGGTATTGCTGGTATAATTTTTGTGAAAATTTCAATGTCAAATTGAAACATAAGGATTCTTAGATAGAAAAAAAGTCATTCTTCTTTATCATTTTTAAAAGTATTTATATCTGCAAATGGCCACTCAAAGCCTTTTCAAACATTACCTTTTTATAGGTAAAGATAAGTAGAATCATTTCATCTAAGTATAAGTAACATGAACAAGAAAATTCTCATTATAAAAATTTGGTAGGGCCCTTTTATTTAGCTCAATAGCACTGAAGTGGCTAGAGTGATAAACTTCAAAGTTGACAATAGTAGAATAGTTCTCTATATAACATCAAGTCAATGCAGAAGAAAATTGTTGCCATATTTTCTAAGTTATTAACCTTTCCAATGAGATACATTTTTATAGGAAAAGATAAGTATTCTCTTGTTTTAATGTGAACTTACATTAGTGATACTAACCAAAATGTAGAAATTGAAATTAAGCCACATTAGTCATATCCACTTTTTTTTATCCATTCTACATTTGTCTTTAGACTACATTTTAGAAAAATGATTGTAGGAAATGAGAAAATATCTTGAATCGACCACAATAATGGTGTTTTGTTATGTTAATAAAAGTTAAATTATGAGTTAAAATATATGCCTTTTTCATAAAAGCAAGGTGTAGAATCCTAGTGTCCTTTAAACCTCTCAGAAATTTCAATCTGTGCCTAACTTCCTTCATTCAAACTTCCTATTCATTCACTTTGTTTCTAGACAACTTCCTTATGTAAAATGACCACAAACGTCTTTATTCATTCATTTCCTTCTTCCTTAGAACATTTTCTAAAAAACTGTGTTTCTAAGTTGACCAAATTCCTATCCAAGAGTTATTCACCCATAAGTAATTCTACGGTTTAACCTCTATTCCCCCCCTAAAAAAAAACCCTTTCTATATTCCTCCTGGTAAACTTGAATGCTTCTTACCCTATCTAGACAGCATTCTTACAGCTAGACTCCATGAGCTCTCTCAGTTTATGTACTTATCCGGCCCAAAACCTATATAAAGAATTTATCCTCAATTTTACACTGATAAACAGTACTTCATCTCATTCATATTTATCCCTGTGGTTAAACATATGACTTTGAAGTAAGACAGCTAGGAGATAAAATTTAGTTTTTCTAGTAACTTTTTCTCACACGGAACATGATTTTTACATTTGTATTATAGGAACAATAATATTTATTACAGAGTGTTGTCATGAATATCAAATAACATTAATAATGCAAAACACCTAGCTAAATGCCTAGCACATAGGAAGAATTGAATATGTGTTATCTATTTTCATTCTCAATAATTTTATTATTCTGTACTTTTTTTACCTCTTTAGGAGCTGTACAATGAAATGAGACACAGTGAAATAAGCATGGGGTTAGAAGTTAAACAGACCTTCGTTAGGAACCAGGCTCATACCTTATTAGCTTTGTGATTTGGGGTAAGAGTGCTATCCACTCCAGGACTCATACTGATGATTGAATGGCATAATCTGTACATAGCAACCAACATAAAATTTGACCTTATCAAATGCATGTTGATTAAATATATGAGTAATATGCACTTGCATATTTACATTGCTGTGTTGGTCTTAACACTTTCAAAAAGACCTTCATTAAATCATTCAGTAAAAGCTTATTTATCACATATGGACAGTATACTCTGCTAGGCACTAAGAACTACTTCCAATAAACCTGGAAAGGACTATTATTTATCTATGCAGTGTATATTATAACACTGTATGCCATTAAATTTGTTAATGGTTCTCTGGAAACAGTAGCAGGTGTCTCTGCTCAGGCCTAAACTATAATTCATGTATGCCTGGGTATGCCTGGAAAACAGATGAGGCAGGCTTTCCTAAAATCAATTTCCATAACTCCTTTTTCTTCTCTTATAATCCTATCAAGCCATCTGAGCTAGTGATGGGTGTGGCCATAAAAGCAACAAAGTCTAGGGTAAAATACTTGGAGAAGTTATTCAGGGACAGCAATGAGAGTGCATGCAGGGAAAGCTCGGAAAGAAGGCCAAGGGGAACAGTAGTTTTGGACATAAGTGGCAAGGCTGGAAAGAATCCATGTTTCCAGATTGAGAACCAGGGAACAGTCACTGGGCAGAGCTGTTTAGCATCAGCTAGGAAGTGGCAAACCTAAATCATGTAAGAGATGATAACCGAGGAAACTCAGTCATGCCATCTAGAACATTTTCCCCCATAGCAGGGCCACATGCTGATAAGAAGAAAACATTACCATAGAATTTATATGTTAGTCACTGTGCCACAACATTCAAAACAAAAATAGTTGACTTTTAAGTTTATGGGACCAAATATGCCTTTTTATAATCAAATTCTTATTATTTATTGACTTTTCAAAGGCTGATCTTAGAATTAATTTTACCAACTCAATAGAATATGCATTATGACCAAGTACATACTGTATGTATTAATAGATTATCTATGTGTCTTTAGATATATGACTTCTCTAGTAAACTATTTAGTGATAAAATGACCCATAAATAAAAAGGGAGGCAACACTTTGGATTGTACAAGGTGCTCTCTTGAAATTAGATTGTAAAAGTTAATGGTTGGTAAAACTTATTTCAATTCACAAGATGTGATTTTTAACTCATTCATGGAATCTCTGACAATTGGAAGCATGTATTGTCATATTGGAATAAAATCCAGTTAAACTACAAAGCTACTCCTTTTCCTCCAGAATACCTTAGAGGAGCAAGAAACAGCTGTTGAATAGAAGCCATGTCCAGATTTGATTTTAAAGAACACATTTTCAGTAGAATTATGTTAAGAATATGATGATGGTGAAGGATTAATTGAAAAACCAAATTGAAACACTGTATTGTTATTTCCAAAAACAGATAAGATGATTGACACATGCCCATGAACTTTAAGAAGGAAAATAGATGGAAATCTCTTGCCACTTGACATTAAAATTCCAATAGCAAATGTCTGTGGCTATATTCCAAGCTGAGTAATTGTATTTGGTCCATAGCATCGGCATTTGATGATTTTATGCTTCTCAATGTGTTCTATTTTTAAAATTTCACCCAGGAATACATTTGAAAAAAATAAATGCTAAAATAGTGAAAATCAAGGAAAAAAAGGTAACCAAATAAAATATAAACAAGGTTAAATAGGTCTAAGAAACACAGAAAGAGGCAGACGGCAGACTAGATTACATAAATACATAAGCCTTGACCTTGAACGACCTTTAACTTCTACAAGGAAGATCTACACATATGTAAGGGGAAAATAATATCTTCTAGTATGGTCTTTGAGCTCAGTAACTATGTATCCAAATGTAATTCAAAGGGGAGGGAAAAATCTATTGCAATGAAAAGTAATGGGCAAGCCTGTGGCCAGAAAGTATCTTCTCCTTTTCATAAAATACTCCAGTCTCACATTTTGGGAGAGAAAAACACAAGTCCAGGTTATCCTAGTGTCTCTTTGGTCCCATTGAAACAATATTGGATATTAGGCATGAGGTTTAATAACTCCAGAAGTTCCTTTACATATCTTGCTAATTCAGCATCAAAAGAAAGCATGGCTGCATTGCTTTTAATCACTCAAACAATTTTAGCATGCCAGATCGCTTTAATGTATAGTGCTAAAAATTATTAATAGAATTGGAGACTGAGGTTAAAGAATGTTATGAAGAAAACTAAACTTCTACCAGAGTGTACCCCAGAACCTGAAGAAGTAACCAAGGATCCTCAAGCCTTGGACACAGAGAAAATGACCAACAATTTCAATTTTCCATAAAGCAGCTATAGCTATTACAGTTCACTCTAGCAGAGAATCCAATCCTATGATCCTCTCTACATTGGTCTAGGATGTAGGAAGGGGCAGGAACTGGAAGTTATAATCTACAAACTAGACAGGAGCTTGGTTAAGGAGTAAACTCTGCCAGATAGAGGTGTTCCCCACAGAGTGACATCCCCTTAATGAAATGCAGGGTGAGCAAGGAAAAAGAAATGGTCCACTGTGTCTCATTGTATTACTCTATGTACATTGAACATTCTAGAGTAACTAGAATGAAAGAATAATGTAATTTGTGAAATGACTTCTTTGCCCTCATTCTTGTGGACCCTACAATAAACTTCCATTGGAGAAGGTAATCTATGTAGCCCTAAAACAATAATGTGTCAGAGGATCTACAAAATATAAGAAAAGAATAGTAAGATAAGCATGTAGATTTAGAAACTGGTATAGTATGAAAGCCCGTTGCAAAAGAAGGCTGAATTTAAAGCAAAGTTATAAAAGTAAAGAATTAGTTTCAATGATAATGTAATTTAGACAGAGGTTTGCATTTTACAAAATACTATGTAAAGATATTTTCAGGTTTGTTCTTCAGAATAGCCCCAATAAACATTTTATTTAATTTACTGACAAATATTTTCAACCCCACAGAAATTTATTTTTTGTCTATTTTATTAGATATTATATACAGAGTTAGGATTGGCACATATGTTTTCTGAATCTAATTCCAGTTGTATATACATATGTGTATGCACACACCAGGCATACTGTATACTCTGCTTTGAAATGGGTCTCATCATGAGATGCTTTTCTTTTTTTATATACTTTTATTGGTGCATTGTAACTATACATCATAATGAGGTATAGCATGATAAAAATATACATGCACATAATACTTGATGCATTTCCCTCTGGACTCCACCCCACTCCCTCCCCTTCCCTGTACATGTCATTGAGATTTGCATTGATAATATGTATATGTACATAGCATTATTTAAGCTGTTACCTTCATTACATCTCTATCTCCCTCCTTCCTCTCCTTTACCCACTCCATGGCTCCATTGGAGTCTCTACTCCTTTATCTGAGGTCTCTTTTGTTACCAATTTCTCTAGTTCTTACTTATGAGAAAAAGCATGTAACTATTAGCTTCCTGAGACCGGCTAATCTCTCTTGACATAATATTCTCTAGTTCTATCCATTTTCCTGCAAATGACATAATTTTGTTCTTCTTTATGGTGGTATATACACACAATGGAATTTTACTCAGCCACGTGATACTTTTCAATTGAATGTGTACTTCCCATAAATGATTCACCATGACAATGAACATTGCCATATAATTGATAGGAGTTAGAAGCCCTGGTAAGGTCATTTATGGCATAAAGAGATTTTCTATTTTAATTTTTAAATCAAATCTGCAAGGCTATTATGGGAAGAATGAAGTTCCATTTGACTTTCAGAGTTCCAATTTAAAACAAGACATGGAATATTTTGTCATGCCAAGTGGATGGTAGTAAGCAGAAATGTGTTTGATGCAATCAAATTACATCGACAGATGAGGTGATTTTAATTCCATGGCTCTCTTCTTGAAATAAGAATAAAGATAATAATGGCAGTGAGTTGCATGAAGGAATACTTATTGTACCAGACATTGTCCTAAGTGCTGCAGGTCTACTAACTTCTTGAAACCTCACAATAACTTTATAAAGAAGGAGCAATTACTGTCCCCTTTTAAAGACCATGCAACTGAGGCACAGGGACTAGCATGACTTTTTTAAGGTTCCATGGCAAATCAGGGGCAAAGATAGGGTTTGCCTTCAGGCAGCCTGACTCCAGAATGCATGCATTTAACGAAGAAGCTACACTGCTTTCTTACAAAAGTAGGACTGTGTTAAGGGAGAACTGGAGTCACATAGAATCACCTGTATTTCTGGCTCCATCACTACCCAGCTGTCTTACCCTGAACAAAATATTTACTTCACTTCTGTCATGGTTTATTCATCTATAAAATGGAGGTGTGAGTAAAACCTTTGTCACTGAAGGTTCAGATGAGATAAAAAAAAAAACGTGTCTTTCTTGCACGTTCAGTCATGACTAAATGGTAAGTGCAGAATAGGAAGCCAGATGTGGTGGTGCAGGCCTGTGATCCCAGCCACTCAGGAAGCTGAGGCAGGAGGACTGCAAGTTCAAGGCCAGCCTGGGCAGCTTTGTGAGACCCCCTTCTCAATATAAAAAATAAAAAGGACTGGCAATGGAGCCTCAGTGGTAGAGTATTTCTGAGTTCAATCCCCAGTATCACAAAAATTTTTTTAAAATGGTAGGAATTATACTTTAAAAATGATCTGCTCCAAGCTCCTAACATAAAAAAAAAAACTGAGAAAGCTGAAGCTCAAAAGGGTTAAATGACTTGTTTTACATCATCCTCTCAATGGCATAATTAAGAGTAGAGGCCAAGCCTCTCAACACTGTGTCCTAGTGCTCCTTGAGCAAAACAAAACAAAACAAAAAATGAGTAAATAAAATATTTCATCTCATGTGCTTTTATTTTTCCATTTAAAAATTCAGTATTAGAATGTTTCTGTTTAAAGATGAGTCTACTGACAGCAATATTATTGGAATATCCTTTATTGGAATATCTATATGTCATAGCTATTTGCAAGTAAACTGCAAAAATTTTTTGTTTCTCAGATGTAGACAATAAATGGTCCTGGAAAAGCATAAGCAGTAGCAAGCATAATCTCAAATTCTGTGCTCTCAAGCCAATAAAACACAGACTCATTTTTCTTGCTTCTCAGAGTTAGAATGTCTGCTTATTTATGTTTGACAGCACTCAAGGCTTAAAGTAAATTCAAGAACTATGAGGTCAAAAGATCCACAAAATATTATAAAAAATATAAAATCAAGCCTAAGCATATACAAAGCAAATTCTAAAAGCCTGGGAACCTTCGACCTTGGCTGACTTGTCCATCAGCAAAATACCCAAGCCAATCACTTGGTGCATTTCACCAAGACAATGACCAAGCTGTCACACCAATCATGCGGTCTTAACCTATGATTTTCAAAGAAAGCAGTCCCTGATAACCTGAACTGGTTCTAGCGGAGCCAGGATTGAAACAAACCTGGTCATGTTTTATAGTTTTTGTATGGGTACTATAGAAAGCCAAAGAGAATTCAAGTTATTTAAAGGCAAGAGACTTAAAAAAAACTTTTTTTATGATGCCTAACATAGAACTGAGAAAAGAGATTTAAATAAGGAAAAAGAAAACAAGCCAACAGTTTAATTGAATTTAAATGTGGTTCCTAAGGCTATTAAAAGCAAACAACTGTAAATGTATTTGTTCATTTGATATGATAGGGTCATCACCTTAGAATAGTAAAATAAACAGGCTAAAGAAATGTACAAGAGCATAAATGAAGATGGAAAGCAGCAAATATTCAGCCTTATGCAAAATGACAGTTGAGTTCTCCCTACACTCAGTGTTGATGGAGGTGCGTGAAGCTACCACTCTTTCATTTTTTATTTGAATAATAGATATCACCTGAAAATGAGCCTTGACCATATGTTTAATCTTTCTCAAGCTGACACAGCTCTGAAGTTATGGGAGCAGAAACTCTTAAGCTTACAGCCTGAAAAGAAAGGAATCACAATTGGCTCTAAGATACAATACTGTTTTAATGAGATTTTCCTTAATGGCATATTATTTGAGACTCAGGATAGGATAAAAACTCAGCAAGTGGAGGAAAACAGCCAGAGGAGATCTTCTGGATTTTTACTTGGACAAATATAAAATAGGTAAAATTCTGACAGTGAAGAGAATAAAAATACTCCCTCCATTTTTCTGCTTATTAAGTATCTATACACTGACCTGAATAAAGAGTAGAGGTAATTAACAAATCATGCAAAAAAGATAAAGGCTGGAGGAAAAAATCCTAATCACTTGTACAGATAATAACTAATATCAAAATGGTTCTATGTTCTGTCATTACTTTTGTTTCCTTCTTTTCCACTTGTGTCTTGCCTCACTTTTGCTTATCCACTGAAATACACTATCCATCCTTTCTAGAACACAGCATAATATAAGATTTTTATGGTACTAGGGATTGAACCCAGGGAGGTTTCTACCTCTGAGCTATACCCCCACTCCTTTTTATTTTTATTTTTTATTTTGAAATAGTGTCTCATTAAGTTAGTATTAGTGCTTACATGTATTGCCTTTGTTCTATACTGAGTTAAGTGTTGTAGATGATAAGACGTAAGTAAGGGTTCAACTTCCTTCCTCTGCCTGGGGCTACCTGGTTGCCTTAGTGTCATTCATTGTAGACACTGGTCTTTTCCTGTTGAATAGTCTTGGTGCCGCTATAAAAAATGAGATGAGCATTGATGATGTGTGGATTTGTTTCCAGACTCTCAATTCTATTCTATTGATCTATGTGTCTATTCTTGAATAAATGCCACATGATTTTGACCATAGTTGCTTATAAGTTTTAAAATCATTTAGTTGAAGTCACCCTAATTTGTTTGTTGTTTTTGTTACTATTCTAAGCCTTTTGTAATCCCATATGAATTTTTGAATCATTCTGTCAATTTCTGTAGAGAAGTCATTTGGTATTCTGATAGGGGTTGAATTGAATCTATAGATCAATTGGGGGAGTATTGCCATCTTAACAATGTTGTCTTCCACAAGATGGATATAGTATGTTTTCCATTTTTTTATCTTTAATTTAGTTCAACAGTGGTTTACAATTTTCATAGTATAAGCTTTACACTTACTTTGTTATATCTATTCCTATGTATTGTATTCTTTTTAATGCTACAGTAAATACAAGAATTTTATTATTTTCAATGTTATATTGTTTAGTGCAAGTATATAAAAACAAAACTTATTTTCTGTAATGATTTTGTATGCTGGAAGCTTGCTGAACTTATTTATTGGTTTTAATGACTATTTATTTGATCCTTTAGAATTTTCTATAGACAAAATCATTTTATGTGCAAATGCTGATAGTTTTATTTCTTCCTTTCATATCTGGATGCCATTCATTTATTTTTCTTGTTTAGTTACCCCAGCTAAAACATCCTGTACAAATAGAATTGTCAAATGTATATACCTTTATTTGTTTTGAATCTTAGGGGAAAATAGCCAATCTTTCACCATGAAAGATTATCTTAACTATGGAATTTTAATAGGTTGCCTTTATGAAATAGAGCAAGTTCACCTCTGTTCTTTAGTTCTTGAATATGTTCTACCATGAAAGGTTGATGGATTTTGTCAAATTGTTTTTTTGTCTCTTTAGATGATTATGGATATTTTTAAAAATTATTCTGTAGACACGTTCTATTACATTAATTAATTTTCAGCTGTTAAATCAATCTTACATTCCTGGGACAAATACCACATTGTCACAATGTATAATTCCTTTATGCTGCTGAATTCTTGTGCAGTATTTTATTAAAGATTTTTGCATCTAGGTTTATAGGAGATATTAATCTGTATGGTTTCTTTTCTTTTATTACCTTTGGTTTTGATACCTGGCCCTCTGAGTTGAGTTGGAAAGTGCCCCCCTTATATATTTTAGAAGAGTTTATGAAAGATTAGTATTTATTAGTTGATAATTGATTGAGCATCATTAACTTTTCATAAAATGGAATTTGGAAAACATTGTTTTTGAAAAGCTTCTCTCTAGATAGGATAAAAACTAAATTTTTATCTTGAAGTTCCCTTTGTTTTTCTTCAAAAATTTTAGAAAATAGTTTGCCTAATATAGCTAGAATTACTTTTAGTTTTCAAGTGCAATTTTCTGGTGCCTAGAGAAATAGAATGATGAAGTATGCTAGAAACAATTCACTCAGCACTGATAGGAACTCAAGATAATAACTAGGTTTGAGATCTAAAGTTAATTATGTTCTTTCATAGGTTTTTATATAGTTGTTGTTTGCAGTTTGTGTTTTTTAAGTGTATCAGCCAAGGTTATAATAAATGGGTCACATGTCCTCCAGAAAAAGACACCCAAAAACATACACGTAGAAAAAAGTCGTGTTTATTGCCTATGAAAGGGAAAGAGAATGAGTACACGGGGAACTATCATCTCAGTAAGAGAATATTGGAAAGGACTTCTTACAGGATTGGGTGTTGGTTGGGTGATTTGGGAGAAGGTTCAAACAAGCAAGTCTTTGATCTGGATTGAATGCTATAAAGAACAGTTGACAATTCTATGATTGAGTAACAATAAACCTTATCCAGAAACAGTGAAGACTAGGGAGAGGCTAAAGTTCTATTTGCTAAAAAGTATCAGTCACTCACATGAGATGGGACAGGGGGATATTTGATCTATGACAGTGTGCACAGTGATGTCATTTTTTTCTTTTAGGACATCATGACATCATGAATTACTGTTGTTTTTTGTCCCATGTCATCATGATGACAGAGTGACTTTGTCAGAAATTGAGATTCTGTGAATTGTTTATGTCCAGCTGGAAAACAACATGACCTAGCTATAGATGTCAGCACAAAAACTCCAAGGCCTAAGGGGCTAGCCAACCCTAGATTTGTAGGGGCTGATTTTTCCTTCCCTTTGCTATGAATGAATATACATTTGTCCCCAAATCTATAGATACAGAATTATTAAATTAGAATCAAAGAACCACTGTGATGATGTAAATTTACAATGTAATATTTTGTGTATTAAAACAAAGCATCCCTCCTATTTCACCATTTTTCCTCATTATCCAAGATAAAATATAGTTAAAGTACTGTATGATCTAACAGGAGAGGTTTGGGAGAAAATTTATAATGAGATTGTGACTAGATCTCATGTTTGAGCAAACAATCAATACAATCCAAAATGTGGTCTAATGATTACAACACCACATGACAAATAATTTGTCTCTGAAAAAGCAATTGCTTTCTAATAATGTGACAAATATTATTTCCAAATCTCAAAGTCAGCAGGAAAGTTCGAAGGCCTCTATTTATATTCTAATCCTTCACTAGGAACTACACTATCAATTTACCAAGTTTCATGTTAACCTCAGAGATTTAAAGGACACTCTTTGGAGTAAATCAGCTATTTGCCCTTCAGAACAGTGAATTCAACCTAAATGCAAACTTGCAGGAAGCCTGCTTTTAAAACAGAGCCAGTGTTTTAAAATTTGCATATTCCTTTACTCACAAAGAACTATTTTTTAAAAATATATTTTATTATTTTTATTCATATTATACTAAAATAGCCTGGCACTGGCATCACTGATAAAAGTATGATACATTTGTTGAGGTCCTTTGTGCTTTTTGAAAAAATAATGATTAGGCTTTTAAAAATTGCCAATAATTTTTTTTAGTTTCATGTATTTTTGACTTAATAGTATAAACTAGTATTTACTAAGTAACTTTTATATGATTATTTGACATGCAATGCAAAACATATGTATAATTTCATGCATCTTTCAAAGGGGCAAAATTTCCCAAGCTATTCTGACATCATTTCAAGAACATGGATCTACATCATAAAACACATTGATCAGTAAACTTCGTGTAGAATTTCTCCATCAAATGCACCTGAGATAAAGATAACTAGAGAGAAAAATATCATAAGGTTACTGTTGAGCAAGATTCATATAAAAAGGATAAAACTCAGGGTGGAGCCAGTTGCTCATTTTTTCTTTGTACTAAATTTAATCTCTGAAATGATAATAGCCAACCAAGGATCCAAGACTCATGCTATACTCCAAAACTAGAGATAATCCCAATTTTGAGTCTGAATAAAGACTTGTCATCAATTAATATTCTGAGTTTTATATTTAGACCTGAGGTTACAACCTCATTCACACACATGAGTCTACATGGATAAGATAAATGTCACATTAAATAAGATGATATGAAGCTATAGGGCTGTTGTAAATATAATGCATAATTATGTTTTATAATATTTCCGAATTCTGTTAGGAAAACAACATCTGCTTTACTTTTATTTATGTAAGGTTCACTTAGCTACTAATCACTTGTTCTACTCCATATTTAGAGACAAAGTTTGTTAAGTTTATTAAAATATCAAATTGGAAATGTCAATGGATTGCATCAAAGTTATACATTAATTTGAGGACAACTGACTCATTTATCATAAGCCATTCTTTTTAAAACATGAAATGTCTCCTGAAACATCAAGATCTTCCATACCTCAATTAGTTCCACAGTCCCCACCCCCTGCTCAGTATACACATGATAAAGTAAACTACTGTATGAATTAAAGTTTTTGTTGCTAGTGTGATGGTATCCTGTTTTGTATTATATTTTCTATGTGGTGTCAGGAACTGTGGAAGGCCTGAGATTTTTTTTTTTTTGTGGAACTGGGGATTGAACCCAGGGGCATTCTACCTCTGAGCTATACCCCTGGCCCTACTTTTTATTTTGAAACCAGGTCTCACAAAGTTGTGGAGAGCCTCACTAAGTAGCTGAGGCTGGCCATGAACCCAGATCCTCCAGTCTCTGCCTCCCAAGTACTGGCATTACAAGCCTGCACCACCACGCCCGGCCTGAGATTTTTACTTGACTTGCAAGCTGTTAACAAGTCAGCCTACCATGGTTTCATGGGTGCTGGCCTGTGACTCTTGGTCCAGAAACAAAGAACAAGGTATTACTCATAGCAATGACGTGAGCCAGAATATCAGTAACCATTGGACTCATCCCCTGAGCTCCAGTTGCCACAGGGAAATGTGAAAGTGGCCAGATGATGGCTGTGAGGGCTGCACTTGCAGTGTGTATGTTTCATGTTTGGGGCCGGTACAGAAGAAGAATACTAAGTTTAGAGAACTCAAGCCTTCTATAATGGAAAATTGGCAAATCTCTTCTTAATCTGTACACAAACATACTTGTAAAGATATCTGGAACAAAGACAAACATTGACTCTGCCCACAAATGCAAGAGAATCATAAAGAACCATCTCTTTTCAGTTCTTATTGTTTTTGTAGAGAAATGCCATAGCATTTTTGGCTCATCTCGTGACTCACAGGACTATCATTATTTTTTTATTGCTTGCATACTGTAATGGTTTGTGTTTGGAATGTCCCCCTAACCCTCATGGAAACACGATAGCAATGTTGGAAGTGGGGCTTGGTTGCTAAGAAGGGGTCCCTGGGGGTGTGGCCTTGGGATTATATAAGTCCCCCACCCCCGCTCTCACTCTCTGTTTCTGGCCTCCATGAAGTGAGAGAGAAGTGTTATGCTCTCCCTTTTTTTGATTCTCACTGCCATGTCCTGAGATACTTGGTCCCCAGCCTCACATGGACTGAACCCCAAATTCTCCAGGAAAACCATGAGCAAATAAATCTTCCTTTCTCTAAGTTGTATGGTCAGTTCTTTGAATTATATCAGTGAGAATGCTGACGGAGACACATACTTGGTTTTCCTTAGGTACATGAGTAAATTGTCCATGTAAAATGACATTTTCATATGTTCTTTTCTAATCCTTATACCTCTTGGTTTTCCATTTTTTATTTTACTGTTAGGTAGAATTTCCAGTACTATGTTAAATATGTCTTTGTCCCTGATATTAAAACACATGTATCTGACATTTCTCTATCAACTATAATGTTTGCTATTGGCTCCAGTATATACTTTCTTTTATTAAGTAAAGGAAGTTTCCTTCTAGTCTTAATTTATTGAGTTTCTTTAATTAATAGAGATAATCAAAAGAATTTTTTCCTTTAGTAGGTTGACCATCATGGGTAGTTTTGTTTTTTTTTCCTGATACTAAATAACCATTATATATATACTCAGTTTTCATAGTTAGACAAGACTTTGAGATTTGGTAAGCTTATGGGTTTTTGTTTGTTTGTTTTGATGCTGGTATTGAACCTAGGGCCATTCTATCTCTGAGCTACATTTCCATCCCTAATTTATTTGGAAACAGGATCTCACTAAGTTGCTGAGACCATCACTAAGTTGTTGAGGTTGACTTCAAACCTGTGATCCTCCTGTTTCAGCCTCCCATGCACCATCATGCTTGGCTTTATGTATTTTTTAAAGATTTTATATATATATATATATATATATATATATATATATATATATTCTTAAGTATAAGGACCTATACTTTAATTATATTTTCTTTATGGTAATCAAAAGTATGCTCACCTCATAAAATGAACTAGGAAGATTATTTTCTCTAATTATGTAAAAATTTGTATGAGATAGAAAATTAATATTATTTGAATGTTTCTATGAATTAATATGAAAACTTCTTGTTTGTGGCTTTCATTTTGATTCTGCTTTCTTTCTTTCTTTCTTTCTTTCTTTCTTTCTTTCTTCTTTCTTTCTTTCATTTTGCCTCTGTTCCCAATGTGCATGCTAGTTTTATACTGCAATCTTGGAACAACACTCTTTGTACCTATTTTCAGTGGAAATTTTCAGGTATATTTTCTGCTTAACTTTTTCTGTACATGTGCTTCTTTATAGTTCATTGAAATAATTGACAATGATTTCTCCCACCACAGTTACAAAAGAGGGAGAAAAGTTAGACAAACAGAGATTATATGAAGACTGATAATGAGCTGCTATATATCACATTGTCAGTTAAAGATCAATGGTAAGATGAGATCCAGAGAAACAGGGTGCACTGTACACTGAGAATCGATACCAGGAAGTCATTATATCAGGATTTGAAAACTGATTGGGATGTCTTTTAGGCTCTGCAATTTAATGCACAGCAGAGAAATTTGAATGATTAAGGGCTCAGATACTACTTTCCTGACTTGACAAGGGAGTTGAACAAATAGGGTCAAGCTGAGGTTGGATAGGAGAGAGTAGTACTTTCCTGGAAATCCAAACGGTTTTATTTTATCATTCTATGTAGACATAAAGACAATTCTAACTGGGAAGAGAGTGTATGGAAGTGAGATACTATATGAAACATGACAAATAGCAAAAAACAGCCATTTGCTCTCCTCCTTTATTTTTCTAGGAACTTTTCCTACGTCTCTATGTACCATGTTTGTATATAATCAAGTTACCTTAGCCAAAATTTATAGACTCAAGGGAAGGTACCAGTACCAACATTTTCCCTAGAATAAAATGTATTTGTTTAGAATTGTGAACTCAGAATTTTAAAAAGATTTAAGACCGTCTCTTTTCTCTGGCTGAAGGTAGCTTTAAGTTCTTTAATTCCAGGCCTGAATAGAGAAAGAAGGTCTGTGTTGAGGGAGTGAGGGAGGGAGAGAAAGAGAGGAAATAAAGTCAACAGGCATGGTAAAAAATGTTTATTCCCTGGGAGCAGGTCTCTTGGTGAAGGGAACATAGATCAACTTCCTCTACTAGAGAATAGAAGTCACACCCCTTCCTCTATTGGTATCCCCAATTAACAAATCATATTCCTTTCCATTAAGCCTGCTTGGGTGTGTGAATGTATCTTTAGTTTAATAAAAAAAAGATTATCTCTTGCTTTCTCCTCCACTAAAGATTTGTGAACACATTTAGGATGATCTAATGTTTAAGAATCAGTGTAGAAGGGCTTAGATGGTCCTTCTTTCTTCACCAAAGCATTACTATTATTGGAATTAGAGTCAGCAGAGAGCTAGTGCTGATATGGGGTTAAAGTCATCATCCCATACTGGGTAATCAAAGGGTTCTAGGTCAAGTTATAGTCTTGAAATGTTGGCTGGCTGAAAGTGCTGTAGATGAAAGAAACACAGGACAGCTTGGTTGCAAATTACACTTTATATAATGAGCAGAAAGAGAAAATCCATACAAAGAGACTGCAGAGATGCCTGGCTTCACCTAATATGGTACTCACAGGCACTTAAAGGCCATACTGACAATTGAAAAGATGGAATAGGAAATGCTCAACTCCAGATTGGGGCTTCATATCAAATTCTATTAAATTTAGTGTTCCCGTTAAAGCAGTATGATAGTGTTATAAACAATGAACAGTTAGGATGACTTTTCATGAATGAAAATCTGGGGAAAATAAATCAATTTATTAAAAGGAAGAAAAATACATTTTTATCAAACAGTTTCACTTCCATATATAGAATTTCATTTAGTACTTCCTTCTAAAATCTCACTGTATTTGAAGTAGAAAGAGAAAACAGACAAAAGTTTTTTTCTGGAATTAAATTCCTTTTTCACTTAATTTATATTTTTATTTATATACATCAAATTACTTCAAATTTAACTATTTATGCGAACCTAAAACTCTGTCATAGTAATCTAGTGATAGAAAATACTTCTAGTGAATAGCAGAATAATTAACTTAAATTTGTGTGTGATTAAAATAATAGTGAAATATGTAATTCTTGACAGGCTTGATGTTTAATATAGTCATAATTTTTATACCAAAAATTTAAAAAAGACATTTTGCTTTACAGTTGAATATTTTTAATACAAATAAGCAGAGCTACAATTGATTGTGGACTTGCCATGTGCCACTAGCTTTCTCTACTCAGAGTTTTGTGTACGTTGCTTATTTCCCACAAGTTTATAAAGTAATAATAAGGTATTATTATTTCCATTTCACAGAATAGGAAAGAGACATGAGGTTAAAAAATATTTGCTTAAAACTCCCTTTTTCAATGAGCAATTCCTTTTTAAATTTTAATTTTTTATACTTTTATCGATGCATTGTAATTACACATAATAATGAGGCTCAAATTGACACAAACATACATGCACACAGCACTTCATGTGTTTCCCTCTGGATCCACCCCACTACACACCCCTCCGCATCCATATTAGTGAGATTGGCAGTGATATATGGACATAGCATTATTTGAGCTGTTTCCTACATCGAACTCCTTTACCCCTCCCCACCTCCCTCTCCTAATCCTCTCCCACCATTCTACTGTCCTCTCTCCGTTTTTATGTGAAGTCCCTTTTGTTTCCTATTTTATATCTAGCTTCCACATATGAAAGAAAACATATGACCCTTGACTTTCTGTGACTGGCTGAACTCACTTAGCATAATATTCTCTAGTCCCAGTCATTTTCCTGCAAAGGGCACATTTCGTTCTTCTTCATGGCTGAGTAAAATTCCATTGTGTGTTCATACCACATTTTCATTATCCATTCATCTGTTGAGAAATAAAACCGAGGATCAATAAATGGGATGTCATGAAATTAAAAAGTGTCTATGCAGCAAAGGAAACAATCTAATATCCGAAGAAAAGGCCTATAGAATGAGAGAAAATCATTGCCATCTACTCCCTCCTCTGATAGAGAACTAATGTCTAGCATACATAAAGAATTTTAAAAACTTAATAGTAAGAAAACAACTCAATAAAAAAGGACAATTTAACTGGATAGACACTTCTCAAAGGAAGAAATACAAATGGCCAATAAATATATAAAAATATTCAACATCATTAGCAATCAGGGAAATGCAAATCCAAACTACACTGAGATTCCATCTAACTCCAGTTAGAATGGCAATCATCGAGAACTCAAACAATAAGAAATGCTGAAGTGGATATGGGGAAATAGGAATTCTTATGTGCTATTGGTGGAATGGTAAATTAGTACAACTACTATGGAAATCAACATGGAGGTTCCTCAAAAGACTAGGAATGGAACCGTCATATGATTGAATGAACAATTCTTGAGTGCTTGCTTTACACACCCTTTGTAGTGGGTGCATAAATTAACTAATAAAAAACAGGCCCTTCCATTAAGAAATATATGTCTGATATATGCGTATATCAGCATATATCACCGGCAGAACGTCAACCTTGTTGTCTATGACTTGAGATCCTTCATCTTTGTGTAGTGTTATAGCAGTTTCCTCCATCCATAAAAAGCATAAAACAAAGCATTTTTTGGAATAATTGTAATCAGACCCACGAAAGGAGTTTTCCCACATTGCTACACTATGCCGGTATGTGAGGTTCTTCTGTTTTAAGAGAATAAAAGGTCAGAAGTAAAGCCAACCAATGAATTGAAAATGCTTCTGATTAGGCAGAAGTGTGACATAGGACCTCTGATAGCACACGCCCAGTCCTTTTATTTATTTGTTTACTTTTTAAACAGGGTCTTACTAAGTTGCTAAGGGGCTTGCTAAGTTGCTGAGGCTGTCCTCAAACCTGTGATCCTACTGTCTCAGCCTCATAATTATTGAGATTGCAGGTGCACACCACTACACCCAACTCCTGAATCATTTAAAAATGCATTTTTATTTCCTAACCAATTTGTCTACATCTTCAAGTTTCCTGTCAGGTGCTATGTCATCTGTAAGTCTATATTCTTTCTGAAGTAAATTTTCTTTCACACCTCTGATTTTTTTTTCTTTGTCCCAAGTCCCATTTATAAAAAGTGTCCCAACTGTGGAAAAGCTTTTTGAAAGACTAAAGAGGGTAATTTTAATATAGATAAAATGGCTAAAGACAAGAAAAACACAAGCCTAATTTAGCTGTGTTTTAGATTAGACTGACATAGTGTACTTAGTTTTCATCTATTTAACTGCTTGCAAAGATCTTACAAGCCCAAACACAATAAAATGAAGCCAAAATATACAATATTCTGTAACCTCATCTTTGCTGTGCAGCTAAAGCTGTGCTCAGTGTGGGCTGTAGCACCTGTGTCAAAGCAAAGGTATATTTTTAAATGCACTGGCTTTCATTTACTGAAAGCTCAGTTGGATGTCAAACAATGTCCTATTTTATATTTCATTTAGTTTTATTTTTGAAAAAACCCTAAGAGATGGGTAAAATTATCATTTCTTTTTCATAAATGAAGAAAATAAGATGGAAGAGGTAGGTTACTTGACAAATTTGCAGAAAGTTATGCAATTAATATTTAGTGTTCACAAATATTCATCATGTGATAATAATCTTTTCAAAAGATAATTTGAGTTCTGTGACTAAGTAGAAGACCTGAAAAACAACATCTGTTGGGGTCATGTCTGGCTGACCATCTGCTTTGACTATTTTGGTTGAAATAACCACAAACATCTCATCTATTATCCCACCAAGGTATTTGGTTTGCCGGTTCAAAAAAATGCACTAATTTTAATTAACCTACTCTTTCAGCCACTTATTTCTTAATTTATTCATATTGTAAATATGATTTATTCTACGAGTTTGCTATTTTAGAAAGCATTGCCTCACATTATCAAATTAAATTTAATACTATTGAATCTGTCTACTTACTGCATATTATGACTTTTAATTGAGTGTACATTACTTCTTAAATTTGATTTAGTCAAAAATAAAATCATTCTTTTTGAACATATAAAAACATTCCACTACTTGTTCTCCCTGCCTGCAAGTGCTTTTGATTTATAACACTGGTTATCTAACATGGATCTGGATCACTTGTTAAATTCTATTTTTAAAAATTAATCATGCTTTCAGACAATATTCTGAGATATAGAAATTTCTAGTGAATCTTACTCCTCAGATTTAGAAAATGCCGTGACAGCTTTCTTTAAAATTCTACTCTTATAAAGGGAGATAAGATTCTTATCTCTGGCTTTTCCCTTCTACAGAGAGTAGCTTTTAGGATAATGTTAAAGTTTACACTGGTGATTGCCTCATTCAAAAGATGTATTGTTGTCTTGATATATTTTGAATTCATTTTTGTATTAAGAAGATGTTAACAAAAATAATAAATGACCATGACCATACCAATCCATTCTATTTTCAAATAGCTATAGTATGATTTGGGACAGTTCTTTGGTCAGATAGTAAAAAAAAAACAATCCCATTCCTTTCTTTCTAGCTATACCCATATACCACACACACACACACACCCACACACACACACTATCCATTTGTATGTACAAATACAACTGTATATATTCAGATACTGTACTCCCCACTCTATTATGTATGTGTATACATAATCATATGTGTAAACAAAACTAAACCTAACAAAAGCATGAATGTGCATTAAATGAGATTCAACAGGTCAAAGAATCTATCATTTTAAATATCATCAACCATATCCAATCATGCATTGGGTTAGTCTGATAGAATTCTGTGGCTTCACCTCTTCCAGTCCCCTGCTTTATAGAGGCCCTAGTCATGCGCACACATTTGCACTCTCTCTGAAGACACTGGCTGTAAAGATACCCTTCAACTCTGCGGGAACACAGATGGAGAGAAGCAGAGCCTACACAACTGCAAGAATTGTAATTTTATAATTTTGGCTGCCGTGATCCTGTGTCTGGGAACCATAATTAATGCAGTACATTCGTTAGCTCCTCTCAGGGGTAAAAAGAAAGATCTAATTGAAACCTTGTAAAGTAGTTACACAAGTGAAATGGAAAGGATATTGGCTTTTATCTTCCAGACCCACCTTTACATAATCACAGATTATTAATGTTTCATAAAAATGTTGTAAGCCTTTATGCTAATATCATTACAACTGGTGAATTTAGGCCAACAATGACAATTGAATCTTTAATTGGTAATGTTTAATAGAATTTCTTTTCCAGAATCAGAAGCAATGGATTCTGAAAATGATTCTACAATGAGTAATAGCCATTTTATTATTCTCAAGATCTTTTGCACCAGCATATAAAAGTTTAAGACAAAAGAAATATTCCATAATCTGACAAAGTAGCAAGTTGATTCATAAAAATATAGCTAAAATAACACACTTACTGTGTTTGGTGTCACATCTTGTACAGTAAATAATGCAGATAGAATTCTCAGTTTTAGTTAGATAGTATTTATTTTTTCTCCTAAGCCTCTTCCTCCTCCTTACATTTTTCTTCCCCTCCTCAGCTATTGCTGAAAAACAGGATAAGCTGAATTCTGAGATTTGCTTATGTTGTCTAATTGAAAATTATTACCTGAAATTGATTGACTTATGGCCTTGATTTAAGTGTTATAGCCTTTGGGTTCTATCATCAAAGGAACACTATGTAATTACTCAAAGATTCATTTTCCTGAACATCTACTGTGTACCAAATATGAATATGCTTGGTGATCAGTCTTCAATGTCTGAGACAGACTTGTCCTTTCTCTTCAAGGAGCTTATCTTTGTATCATAGTTAAAACTTTTTTTAATTGGTAAGAATTTGGTTATCAGTCAAAAGCTTTTAACTAGACTGATGATAGGAGACTTCCAGAAATATCATACTCTGGTATGTGGCAGAGAACATACTTTTTTATTTTACCTAAATTATTATCTCAATATAGTATTTGTGGAGAAGGGCAACAGTGTCATATAGTAAATACTGCTGTCTCCCAGCCTGCATCTTTTCTACCTCATTATTTTGGTGCACTTTTGCACACTTCCAATGTCTAGCAACTGTGTCTTTTTGTTTGAGAATGAGTTTTTGATTATTAAAGCTCGAAGTGCCTTTGTCCATGGCAGAATGGATGTCAAAGAGGATTAATTGCTCACCAAAACAACCCTCTATCAGTAACCAGTATGAGTTGGCATAAAAATATTTTAACTCCCTTAAGCCTCAGGGAGTGTGAATTTGAGATTTCTCCTGGTAGTGTAAGCTCCAGTTGCCTACTAGGATAAAGGTGCATGACAGTGCATCCTTCATGGGATCTTCCCTTCCCCTTTCTCGATGTCCTACTCCACTTAGTTGTACTTCTTGAAATATCTCACAAATAACCTATTGATGTGTGAATCATTTTCTGAGTATCAGCTTCTAGGGGAACCCAAATTAAGATCATTTTTGTTTTGCAATTGATTGTTTATTTTACTAGAAGTGGTTTTAGAAATCATGCTTGGTAAACAAAGGATCCAAAAATAAGTCTGACCATTGGTCAAGCCCAGGCATCACCCAGCACCCGCCAATGAAATGGCGGGAACCTGAGGATTCATAAAAGGAGACCGGAATCCCATCCTGCCATGTGCCCCTATGCACCCCCTCGTGGGGTCGCCTATAAAAGAAGGATTGTAAAGACCCCAAACTCACTCTTTCCCTCTTGAGATGGTCTGCATTCTTCCTTGAACATGTATCCCCCACTTTCCTAAATAAATGTCTCTCTTTGTCTCTGAAAAAAAAGAAAAGAATGCAAATCTTCAGGATAAAGTTCTAAAATTGGATCACTCAGTGGCCAGACAATTCTAAGACCCCATTATAGTAGTAAGTTGGGTGATGATGTCCACTAAATGCTATACCATCACAATATTAAGACTCTTACCTGTAGTAAATTAAGATGTCATTGAAATAAGAGGAAGTGGCTAATATAATATCTCTAAAGATATGGGGATGATAATTATTAAAGAAGCTATGGAATTATGTAGTCATTAAGTAATAAAAAAGTGAAGGCAAAATCAATTCAGGGCATTCTCGAATCAACTCAGGGTATGGCTTTGCAAGCCACAAGCCTTTGTGACAATATCGAAAGTATGCTCATTTCCTACAATCAGAGAACATAGTGTGCATAAGATTTGACCTAGAATCTGAGTGTGAGTACAATGAAATTATAAAGCAAGTTAAATTCACATCCTGGAAAGACTTTGTATTGGACAGGGTTCACTAGATTAACAGAATTCACAGAATGAGTATATTTGAAAAAGGGATTTATCAAATGGGCTTACAGTTTGAAGCAATGTAGTCCCAAGTTCTGACTGCACGTGGAGAGTCAGAGGAACCAGTAGCTGGTCGAGCGGTCTAAGAGCTGGAGTCTTAGGATCGGAGCAACCACTAATTCAGTCCCAGTCCAAGATGTGAAGATCAGGAAGCTCTTCGGAGAAACGATGGTGAAGTTTCAGTTCGAAGGGCTGGAG
>PVJS01024968.1:0-28251 GCA_004027185.1 Glis glis
TAGACCCACTAACTACTGTTTTTCAGTTTCATTCTAACCTCAGTTATCAAATCTGTTTACCTGAAAATGTTTTGCTCATTGCTCTGATTTCTAAGTATTATTTTATCATTATCAAAATAATACATGCTTATTCATAAAGTGTATTTCATTTACAATGAGAGAATTCCTACCTTGCTCTCTATAAGCAAGTAGAATGCAGCTTTTAGAATTGATCTTCCTAGGAAATTAATAACAAGACAATTCTAGTGATTTACAAAAGTATAGGGACAATGTTATAGTAATATTCATTTTGACTAGGAGAGGATTACATAGCTAATAATTTTAAATTATGCAATATTGCCACTAGATAGCAGTATAAGTCTTTGGACTCTAATATGAAATACAACCTAAATAATTTTAAAATTATATGTTTGATAATAGCTTTCACTGAATCTCACCAGAAGGAGAAATCTGGATCTAAGAGTTAATGTTATGGTTCGAAGTGTTTCTGAATTGTGTGCCATGTTGGTTTGGTATTTTTCTTCTTAAAATTAAACAATAATCTGAAAGTAAATTTTAACTGTTGATAATTACCTCAATTCATTTTATTTATTCATCAAATGCAAAGCAGTATGTATTTATTACTGAGTATGATGCTCAACTATGTTAGAAAAATTTGAGATTGTTATTGTTAAATTGATATATATATATATATATTATATTATCAATGCTGTCATTAAATTGTTAATGAAAATACGTTGCCCATTTAAACCATGTGTGAGTATGCTGGCTGCAAATCAATTCTTAGGCATATTTGGAAAGCAAGTGTAGCAGTTTAGACTTTTGATCCATTAGCAGATCTAGATCACATTCTCTAAATTCCATAAAGATGCTAAAGGAAACAAAAGTGAGAAGAATCCATGGCATTGTTGGAAAACAAAAAGATGTTGTTAGTGTGACAGGACCATTGGTGAATTTTTGGAAGTTATTAAGTAGATGAACTTCGATGAAAAGAAATTAAAAACAAAATGTATATATGGACTCCCAAAAGTGGATGGACACTTTTCCCAAACAGTCATACAGAAAGTTGAGATTCGGAACAGGGGTGGGAAGTACGGTGACTAATGGGATTGGTTTAGAGACCATGGAACTGTGTCAATACACAGCCTTGTGCAACAAAACCTGCTGTGTTTTTGTTGCACAAGTAAACTGTGTTTACTTATAGAATGAAGCTGGTAAAATGCTCTCTATGTTAAGTGCATGATGCACGTTGGAAGATCCTACTTTGGGTATTAGGGCTTAAAAGAGGCTTTGGCTGTATTTAAAGGATAGTGAGACTGCCACAGTGTTTATGAAATGAAATCATTGTTTTGTAAAGGGGAGGAAAAGTCCCAGAATTTCACATAGAGAATTTATATTGATCTGGAGAACTATGTTCTGTGTCAATGAATGTTGTGGTTTATACACTATGTGTGAGAGACAATGCTAAAGAGTCATGGGTTTCCTTAAAACTCCAATGCTTCATAGCAAAGGGAGTTCTTTCTTTTTCTTTTTCTTTCTTTCTTTCTTTCTTTCTTTCTTTCTTTCTTTCTTTCTCTCTCTCTCTCTCTCTCTCTCTCTTATCTCTTTTTTAAAATATAATTTTATTGGTGCAATGTAGTATCACATCGTAATGTAATTCAGAGAGATAGGGACATACATGCACGTAGCACAAAGTTCTTTGTAGAATGTTATCACTAGAACTTCTGCATTTCAAATAGCTTTCTTTCTTGAACTGCACAGTTGAGTTTTCCTTTCTCAAAATTTTTTTAGCACTTGAGTTAACAGTTTAACTGTTCATCACCATCATATTTGACATAAGGAAGAACTTTTGCTCAATCACTTTGTGAAATAACTGCTAGGAGGTTACCAAAACTTTAGTATTAGCTAACTTATTAAAATCCTACTATGTGTCAGACATATAGTCCTAAAGTTCTCAGCATTCTTTTAAAAAAAATTGATTCTCTCTGGGCATGGTGGCACATACCTGTAATCCTAGTACTTGGGAGGCTGGGACAGGAGGATTGCAGGTTCAAGGCCAGCCTCAGCATCTTAGCAAGACTCTCAGCAATTTAACATGACACTGTTTAAAAATATGTGTGTGTGTGCGTGTGTGTGTGTGTGAGTGTGTGTGTGTGTATGACTGGGGGTGTAGCTCAGAGGTAGAATGGCCCTGAGTTCAATCCCAATGCCAAATATATATATTATATTTATGTAACCCAATCCTATAGGTACTACTTTCCCCATGAAAAGCCTACAGTAAAAAGCCATCAAATTCATAGTGACGTGTAATCTAAACATGTCAGTTTCCAGCCCACGCCCTTACCATTTGTGGTAGACAGAATAATACACCCACAAGACACCTATGCCCTAATCTCCAGGGCCTGTGAATATGTGATATTACATGATCAAGAAGAATTAAGATTGAATTAAGGTACTAGTTAAATGACTTTTGGGAGAGTGTCCAGGATTATCTAGGTGGCCTCAATATAATCACAGGGGCCCTTAAAAGGTGGTAAAGGAAGTCAGAAGAGAATGGAGAGATTGCAGCATGAGAAGGACTCAGTCCCTTATTTCTGTTTGAAAAGAAGGGACCACACACTATGAAATGTAGGCAGACTCTAGAATATGGAAAGGCACACAATAATTTCTCCCCTAAAGTCTCCAGAAAGAACAGTTCTGCCAACACTTGATTTTAGTTGGTGATCCAGAAGGATTCTATGAACACATCAGCTTTGAGACTTACTAACATTCAAAGAATAAGTGCATAAATTTGTAGTACAATACTCATTGGATAATTAAGTTCTAGTGAGGCAGTGTTACAAACGTTAGACAATGAACATAAACAGACTAAATGACTGGTGAAATATTTCAAAACCTAACTGACTTTTCAAGAAAAGATAGAAGACTTACAGGAAAAAATGAGAAACAGTCCTACCAAGAGTTAGGGTAACGCCGGGCGTGGTGGCGCACACTTGTAATCCCAGTACTTTGGGAGGCAGAGACCGGAGGATCCGGGTTCGCGGCCAGCCTCAGCTCTCTCTCGCTCTCTCTCTCTCTCTCTCTCTCTCCCTGTCTCTCTCTCTCTCTACCTAGTGAGGCCCTCCGCAACTTCGTGAGACCCAGTTTCAAAATAAAGTATAAAAAAATAGGGCCGGGGGTGTAGCGCAGAGGTAGAACGCCCCTGTGTTCAATCCCCGATACCGCAAAAAAAAAAAAAAAAGAGTTAGGGTAACATAATAAAAGGAGTTAGATAAATTAAGTGTAGATAGAATGTTGTAAAGTCATGATTTCTCTTTTTTAAAGCCAAAAATACTGTAAGAAAGATCCCTGAACATTCAAATGTTATTTTTGCACAATAAGAATTTTCTTGGGAGACGGTTCAGTATTTTAAGGTAATTATTATGTATTTGAGTGTAGAACAACTCAGGTTAATGACTCTCTTTATTTTAGGCAAGTTTGTATTATATTGGAGATTCAGAGACAAGTATCATTATTAAAAGAATTTAGTGAGCTACTTGCTGTGTAGGTATTTGATGATGTGTAAGATATTCCAATAAAGATTTGAGTGATAAATACTTCCTATCCTGGGAGAATCAGCAGTTTAAAATTTAATGGTTCAATTCCATGGACAATACCTAAAGAGAGGAACAAAAATTACTTATGTTTCCCACATATTTCCTATTACTTACAATAAAAGAATCACAACTTGTGAATTTAACTTGTACTTCATGTGATTATTTAGTTGACGCTCAGTGGGAAAGAAAATTAAAACATCTTAGACCTGGAGTCATGTGTTTATATGAAACTATTTTATGTGAAGCTGTAGCCAGTAGCAGCATTTTAAACTATTTTTCTTGTGTACAACACATTGTCAAAATCATCCTACTGTGAGAACAATGAAAAGATATAAATGGAGAAAAAGAGTTTGCCATTGGTATTGTGCTTCCTGCTTATATATTTCTGCATTTTAAATGTCTGCCAGTGCTTTTGTGTGAAAACACAACTAAAGCAAGATTAGCAGGTCAGAAACTTGACCCACTTTCTTCATCATTCTGTTTAACAGCGCACGGCAAAGCTTTAAAAAAGTAAATCTCAGTAGTTTTAAAAAATTGAAAGCTGTAGAAATAGGCAATAAAGATGTACACTAGCCTCAGCTGTCCCAGAAAACCAACAGAGAAAAGAGCTATTTACATATGATACCAGGAAAAATTTGCAAATAAAATTTTCAGAAAGTAAGTTGTTCAGTCATCCCTGCTCAAATGGAGAATGATTTTCATAAAGCAACTCTAATCACTGGTTGTTCTTTTCTGTTATAAACTTGTAGTTGTAGAAACTAATTTATTCATTTGTTTATCAAAATTTATTGGCAGACAACTTCAGGAAATATACAAATATACACAGGCTATATACACACTTATCATCTGGTCTTTGCCATCAACAATTTTTCTACAAAATGATCACACACGTAGCTCTGGCTCATATGATAAATGGTGAGGTAAGTGTATTATCAGACTCCTGGGAACACTAGGAAACCATCACAATAGTAATCTTTGAGTTTAGCTGTGAAAGATGACTGGTAATTTTCCAAGCATTTTAAGGTGAGGGGAGAGAACATGTAGCGACTCCTGAACAATGGGTTTGGTGTGGTAATGAGGGGGTACACAGGGACATGTGGGATGTCGAAGGGTGAAGCTGGATGTATGTGGGTGGAAAGACTGTTGAGCTGTGTGCTAAAGTAACAACAGCAGCTAGAAGAGCTGCACCCGAAAACCTTAACGTAAGAAACAGAAGTTAATTTCTCATTCACCTGTGAACCAAAACACGTGCTCCTGGTTGTGATGCCTGGGGGCTCTGCTGGACTTTACCTGCCGGGGATCCTGGGGGATGGAAGCTCCACCTTTAACCTGAAGCTTCTGAGGGAGTCCCAGGCATCAGCACTCAGTTGTCAGCCTGGCCTAGACATGACACACATGTGCCCACAGTCCATTGACTAGAACTCAATTATTTGACCTTGTCTAACCACTGGGACGGCTTGGAAGTATCATCTCACTGTCTGCTCAGGAAGGGAAAATAAAAGATAAATGGATGGCCTGTCTTTGTCACTGGCCTAACAGTCTGTTCTCATGGAGATTGGTGATTTCCTCAGCTGGGGAGTCTCCACTCTGGATTTGCTACTTATGAGATCTCTTGGGTACAACACAGGATATACTAACACAGAGTAAGAATAGTGAGGGACAGTTAAGTCATAGAAGCGGGTGATCAGAACACAAAGGCAGTGGCAGCATCGTAGGAGAATGGAGGTAAAATGCAGAAAATATTTCTGAGACATAGACTCACCTGGATTTAGAAGTGACTGGAGGCTGAGCTGAGGTACAGAGAAAAGTAGAAGATGATTGAACATTTTGTTGAGAGAACATGTTGATGGTGAGAGTAATAACGGAAGTCATGACTGTTAGGGAAAGCAGGAGCAGGAGCACACATGGAAAAGAGAAGCACGATTTTGTCAAAGGTAAGTCAGTAGTTTTGCCAGGACATCTGAGTGGAAATGTCCAGTGAGAGAAGAAAGCCATAGACCTGAATCTTAGTGGAGTACACGAGATTTGCTTTTTTGGTGTGTGTACAGGAAGCAATTGTTAATAGTCTATAACTATAAGAGCAGAAGCAATACCCAAGGAGACATTGTGGAGCAAAATAAGAAGAGTCCTGCTTCTCCAACCTGTGTGAACAATCAAACAGGGACCTTCCCTATTGGGAACAGTAATAGTTCTTTCTCAATGGGGTTGCTGTAGGGATTACATCAACCACATGATACACCTCCTGATCATCACTTGAACTCGAGTGCCTTTGACTACTGTGTGGAAAGGCTTCTCTTCACTCCTCCCTCTGATTTCCTAATTCTACTCCATTCTTCAAGCCATGCTTTTCCCTACATGCTACATAATTGTTCTGCTATAATTTCTCTGAAACTACAGAAAAGTGCCCCTTGCACTGATTGCAATTCCACACAATTATTCTTCACAGTGCTCTGCCTACTGCCTGGCATTCTAATTCCCTCTCAGAGAATTCTAATGACAATATTCTTCATCTAGTGATTGCTTTGTCCATGGTTACCACATTTGAACACACAATAAAAATTTGAATAAAAATCAAAGCCAAGAAAGTCTCAGACAAATGTATCAAATTTTTTATGATAGAAAGAACAATATATCTGAAAGAGCTTTCATGCTGATTTATAATGTACCTTTGCCTTAAATTTAATTCGTGTGGGTGTGTAGTTAATACAGAAACAACAAAAACCAATTTTAATTCCTTCCTTGAATTTTGCTATTACATTGACCACTATTTTTTTTTTTGGTAGTGGATATTGAACCCAGGGGTATTCTAACTCTGAGCTACACCCCCAGCCCTATTGTTTTGAAACAGGGTTTCGCTACATTGCTGAGGCTGGGCTCAAACCTGTGATCCTCCTGTTTCAGCCACCCAAGTACTGTGATTACAGGCATGCACCACCACGCCTGGCCTATGAACCACTATTACTGCGCTTTGTATTCTTACTAGGTTCACCCAAGTTTAAAAAATAGTGTTATTTTAGCATATGAGGGGATATATTGAAAGAATTAATTTAATTTTAAAATGCTGTTGAAATTTCTTATTTTATCACTTTGCAGGTAAATTCATTTAAGACAGCAATGCTGATTGTGCCAGTCTATTCAGTAAGTCTCTGCTGGATGCATGGGCTATTCCCTCAGGACCTTGACAACAGGGAAATGAAAGGGCCCTTACTAAAAAATTATGTATAGAGCCTGATTTGAGGTGTAAAAGGTCATGAAACCAACTTAGAAGCACAGATAGTCCCTCTGAACAACAAAGACAAGACTAAAGCTCAGGAATGACTGAGTCAGTCAGCAAGTGGTAGTGGGCAGAGTAGCAGTCAGGTAGACGTACTGTTTCTCCAGGAGACAGGACCCTGACAAAGACCGAATGTCTCTCAGTGACAGGTGTAATGTAAACTGTGGTGATCGCTATCTCTAGTTACATTTATGACATCAAACATACAAATCATATAAATATCTTTCCTTGTTCTGATTACATAACTATCAAGCAATCTTATGATTATAATTTGGCTTCTTAGGATTTTTTCTAAAGGGCCAGATGTTCTGGCCCAAAGATGCACATTCTCTTCTCCTATTCTATTGGCAGATGTATTCATCAGTGTAAGTTACTAAATTAGACAATTTAGTTATAGTTAATTTCATGTGAATAAGTTTATATGAATCTCATAAAATCATCTATTCAGTAATGACAAAAATCTAGCTTCTAAGGCTGCAAAATGGAGGATCAAACCAAACACCAGGAATATACGATCCTTTGAGGTCCCTGGGAAGAAAGCCAACCAAGAGATAGTCTCCTTTAAACATCCGTGCAGCCAATGCCATTTAAGCATCAAAATTGAAAGATGGGAGCAAATTTAGAATAGGAATATTGAAAATCTATAAGTGTGATTTTTATTTCAGCATTATAATAGCTAACACTTATGGAGCCTGAGCAAAATTAAACTGTTCAGCTCAAACAATGAAGAGAAGTCACAGGGTTTATTGGCTTGAACACTTTTAAAAGCACAGGTACTTGTCACGTTGCCAGCCAGAAAACTGGCCTCAGTCACCTCCCTCTCCTCGCTCACGGTGGGTGACATGTGATGTGAGCATTTCCTCTTAGGGACAGCTATATAATTTGCCTCAAAATGAAAACAAAAAATAAAAACCATAAAAAACCCAAACAAAATTGGCCAAATATAAATTCCTCCAAATATAACTGAACGTTATCTTATTCATATAAGAATAATCTAAATTAAAGCACTTAAAACCTTAGTTTAAAGAGAATGAAAATGCACACATCTATTGTGCTTTTTATTAGCTGTCAAAAAATAATGGAATACACCAATAAAAGTATAAAAATATAGGACAATGGTCTAATAAAAACTCAATCTGGTATTTCATGAAATGTGTTTGATCACTAATTATTTTGTATCTTAACAAAATGCACTATATGTGATTAAAGAAATTATTTGAAATACATGAATTTTAAGCAAAAATGTGATAGAAGTAAAATTGAGTTATTCTGATGGTAAATAAAAATTGAAAAGTAAAGTTGGTGGGTTTGATCTTCTATTCTCCAAATATTAATAGTTTCCAGGAGAATTGTACGCACCTCTATCAAGACAATGCCACTCAAGAGACCATTTTATGCAGCAATGTATTGGTCAGGGTTCACTAGATTAACAGAATTCACAGAATGAGTATATGAAAAAGGGGTTTATTAGATCAGCTCACAATGTAGTCCTGAGTTTCGACTGCACGTGAAGAATCAGAGGAATCAATGGCTGGTCGGGTGGTCTAAGAGCAGGAGCCTTAGGATTGAAGCAACCACCAATTCAGTCCAGTCCAAGATGTGAAGATAAGGAAGCTCTTTGGAGAAACTATAGTGAAGTTTCATTTCGAAGATTGGAGGCCGACGATCTCAGACGAGAACAGAAGATCAAGAAGCTCTTCAAGGAAACGGCAAAGTTGGAGACCAACGATCTTAGACGAGAGCAGATGCATTTTCTTCAGGAAGAGTCGCGGCTCCCTCTACGCAGCTTTCTCCTTCTTTTATCTAAGTCCTGCACCTATCAGAACCCTGCTGCCCACAATTAGGGCAGGACTTCCGGTTCAATCTGCTGTTACACAACCAAAGTCACATGATCTTAGGTGGGTCAAGTTGACAAACCAGACCAACTATCACAAGCAACTACCACAAAATTTCTAAGCACACACAATTAATAACTTTATAGCTTTCAGCAATTACTGGAACAGGAAAGACAAGCCTTCATGGTACTTTTGGCAGGTGGTGAGTATTAATGTTTAATGCTGACACCCTCTTTGAATGGCCACAAGAGTATGCACTAGGAATTGGAATTTTTAATATATCTTTTTGAATCACTGTTTTTGTAATCTCTCATTTTGAGATCAGGAAGAACATAAAATTGCATTAGGTGAAGATTAAAATACTTATTTATGATTCACATAGTTCTACTCTCTAACATAATTATTTATTTTTAAAACCTTTATTTGCCATAACTCTTTATTGATTTTGAGAAAGAATATCAGCATGCAAGTACTGAAGATAAAATAGATACACATTCCAGAAATGAATATAAGATAATAATTAAAATAGAGGAAACTAGTTCACTCTCTCTCTCTTTCATTTCTTACTTGTAACAAGTAAAATATGCCTAAAATCAGGTTTTGTAACAGCTTACTTTCCAGCAGGCATGGACATATATACATGTATTTTTGGTATCACCTCTGCTGCAACCCCTTTCCAAATAGCAATTATAAAATTATCAGTTTGGGCCTTTTAGCCTACTTACCTTTATTCCTTTATTGTGATTTTTTAAATCATTCTATCTCATTTTTATAGAAAAAAACTTCCAAAAATTGAAAGTCAAGTATTCTACTTATTGTTCTTTTATTTTCAGGAATAAAACTTGTATACACAGGAGCACAATAAAACTTGTTGCTAGTTGTTTTTATATTACCATTGCATCATTCAACTGAAACATGAAGTCGTACTGTGTGGATCACAGAGCCTCAATATTATACCTGTGGGTGATTTTGTTGCTTCCAAAGGAACTCTTTTTTGTGTGTGTGTCACCAAATGAGCCATTATTCGAATTCAATGACCAAGAAGCAACCATAGAGAAATTCTGAGTTGTTTTGATATGAGTATATAAAGTCATTTTTGTTTCAAAATATATCTAAGCAAACAATAAATATGTACATTTTTGAGTATTTGTTTTGCAAGGCAGGCATTGCAAAAACAGTTTTATAGATATCTTTTCTCATTTAATCCTAATAAAAGTTTTGTAAGAGAGATCTAATCCCTACACTGAGGAAGAAATGAGATGTTTAGAGATTAAATGGTTTGCCCAAGGTCGTGGTGGTAAAAAGTGCAGAACTCAATTCAGAATGATTCCAATGCACGTGCTTGTAGAGGATTGTATCTTATTATACATCTGCTACAAATTCAGTGGACACATTATATATTGGCTGTGTTTATTCATACGCATAGGTAGGATATACTGATAAAAGGATTATTTGGGTATATTTTGAAATAATTCCCATTATTTTATAGTGACACCTCACATATTAATAATATATGTTATATCTATCTATCTATCTATCTATCAGATCTCCAAATTTCTTTCCATTATTAGGGATATTTTTCAAAGAGCTCAGAGAACTTTTTATAATAGCAAGATACATGTAATATGGAGCAATACATTTAGATTTTTGATGATTGGAAAATTACTCAAATCTCCCTAAATTATACAATCTCTTTTCTCATAAACAATTCACAGTGTAATACATTTATGAAAAATGCTTGCAATTTTAAAGTAATATCTAGAAAAACACCATGCATTTAGAATTCTACTCTAAAACATACTCCAAATCTATTTTGATTAGTCTTCATTACTTGTACAAAAAAAAAAATAGATGCCAAAGAACTTCATAGGGAAGGAAGAGCAAAGGGTGAATGAAGAATATGGTGAGCAAGGGAAAGAGGAAAAAGCCACTGCTCATTCAAACACTTCTGTTTTCATTCAGTGTTTGAACCTCAGACAGTCTGTCCCTGGGTCTAGGAAGCAGATTCCCAGCACATTCATCTTTACCTACTCTTTAAATTGTGACAATGATCAACATGCCTGTGTATAGATCTTGACAAATGGAAAAAGAATTCTGTCACAGAGCTTCTAAAGGGCTATTAGAAGCATGTCTGAGCTGTATTGTCAGACTGGCTTAGATTCTAAACCCTATGGGGGAGGATTGATGTCTTTCTGGGTGAGGTTGACAGAAAATACTGCAATACTTAATAAAAATAGAAGTAGAAACATAGCAAGGAAAAACGAAACCCTGATACCCCAGATTACAAACTCTGAACAAGTCCTGTACCTTTTATGGAATTCTATTACCAATGTTGGTATGAATTGCAAGGTGAGTTTGCATTTAAAATACATTCTCTGTGATACACATTCTGGAATAAATGTTCAAATGAAGCAAATAAAATTATTCACAGTAGAATTCTTAGTGGCTAATAAAATTAAACACTCTCTTCAGCGATATATTAATCAGTGGTTGTTCCAATATGCCTGAACAAACAGAGCACCTGACTGTAGATTAACTGCACCTAAAGATGGCTTGTGAATATTAGCGTATCAGCAAACCATATGGTAAATTATACTTCTCTCTGGTAATTTACCGGAAGGAAGCCAAAATAATTAGAAATCACTCTCAATAACTGCAGTTGCACACAACAACACAGCCACTGAAATGAGACGGTTTTCAGAAATGTCTGTTTCGCAGGTATATACCAAATGACGGGCTACAAACAAGTTGCTTGTAGTACACATCATCATGCAAAATGGCCTTGCAGACTGAATTTTAAACTGTGAGGCTGTTTGCCATCTGCTTTCTCTATTGATTTGACTTTGAAGGTTTTGCTTGTTTCTTTGCTTTTTTACTCAAGTAAACTTGCCTTGATCATGAGGGTAGCTAAACATGGCCTGTGCATTTCCTCATAAAGAATATCCACAGAAGAGTAATAGTAATCAAACATTGGCTGTTTGGCTTCTTCTCTTTTGGTGATGTGCTCTATTACATTTATTATATTGAAAATATAAGTAGTTACTTTAAATTATTAATAGCATAAATATGAAGATACTGTGGGTCAGTGTTTCTTCATTTTTATGTGTTTATGAATCACCACGGCATCTTGTTAAAATTCAGACTAGGATTCACCAGGTGGAGCTGGAGAGTGCATTTCTAACAACTGTCCAGCTGACACTGTTGCTGTTGGTCTGTGGATCATACTTTGAGCAATAAGACCTAGATGCTCCATACCTCACTAAACAAGTCAATGCTCACGAAAACATGGCACTTTTTTTGTAGTGTTTTCTTCACCAGAAGCAGTAAATATTTTTTTCTGTTTTTGACTTCCTGTCTTTTGAAATTTCTTAAAACCTAGAGAAGAGCTTATGTAATTCAGGTCTTATGTGTCATAAAGGCAGAAAAGTTCTAAATATTACTTATTAATATACTTATCATGTAAATATATTGGTATCTACACTGGGTAAGATGCAAAAAACAAACATGCATTTTTTGGCCACAAAACATATAGATAGTCTACTTAAAGAGACAGACTAAGTCTGAATAAATATATATGTATTTCTTTGAAAAGAAGATGCAGAATACAAAAGCTGCAAGGGAACTTAACAAGTGTTAGTTTTTCTTTTGAGAAACTGACATTTATCTGAGCTCTGAAGTATAAGTAGGTATTATTCAGTGAAGTGGTGGGAGAGAGTGCTGAGTAGCTGTAAAGTAGATCTGGAATCTTTCAGTCAAGGATGAAATGACAGAAGAAGTGAATGGTACAGGAGTGAGGAAAGAGAGGGGAGGAACCCGTCTTATGGAGGACCTTGTTAGGCATGTTAAAGATCTTAGAATAAAGCTAAAGTAAAGGGGAGACATGGAAGGGAAGAAGCTACTTATATGTAAGCTGCTTCTATATGCCCAATTGATTTAGAACAATAAACAGATAGGAAAGTTAGAAGCTACTGAAATGCTCCAGGGCAAAGTGTATGGTGGCTTAGTCAATGGAGTGGCACCAGAGATGGAGATAGAGAGAAAAAAATAGGTAGGTAGATAGATAGACAGACAGACGTGTGTGTGTGTGTGTGTGTGTGTGTGTGTGTGTGTGACCATAAATCTACTCCAACACGTGTGCATGTTGGAGTAGATTTATGGTCTGAGTTTTGACTGATTTGACGTGGAAAGTCAGGGAGGAAGGGGTATCAGTGGTGTCTCTGGCTGTCTGGCAGAAACATTTTTGGTATATACTGGTACCATTTGCTGTGACAAGAAATACTAAAGGAAGAACAAATTTTGTGGGTAAGATAATGATTTTTGAGAAATTTTTGTTACATTATGACATTCCCACAAAATTTTGGTTCTTTGCCTGGGTATGTGATTGAGTGTCTCTGGGATTTGTTTTATGGTATGACATCACATATAGACATGGAAATGACTGTCATGAAGTCAGGAGTATGTTATACTTGCAAATACATATAAAGAGGAACAGGGCATACCATGCAGTGCCATATTTGGAAGCACCAGGGTCTATCATGTGGATTTCATTTTGGTTTCTGTGGGAAGTAATGGGCAAGGCTCAGTAAGCAGGCTTAGGATTTGCTGGTTTGAATAATTTCCAAGTACTTTGGGTTGTCCCCAGTTGTCTGGTACCTGGCCATGGGGTGATTAAGGCAGGGGAGGAGTAGGCCAGAGTATAAGAAAAAGGAGGTGGGAGATATGCCTTCAGGATCCTTGGTTTGCCTTTCAAAGGTATGCTTGCTCTCTGGGAAGTGAGTGCTTATTAGCTTTAGGAATTGGCTAACCTGGCAGGGGCAGTCCTTTATTATCAGCAAGGTCCCAGATTTCCAGCATCAGAATACAGAAAATAAAAATCTATGGCTAATACCACAGAAAATATAAGAAAAAAATAGGTATATGTATTTGGAGACCATAAAGAAGATCAGGGTGAAGTAAAAACATTAGAGACAGTCAGCATAGAGATGTCATTTAATGCTTGGAGGTGGTTAACATAACCTAAAGTAAGATCGTAGAATGGGGATAGGAAAGCCTAGGACTAAGATCTTATATAACCAAATGTTTAAAATTGCGGTTAAAAACCAGAAGTCCTCAGAGTTTATTGAGAACTATTAAAGAAGTAGGAGTCAGAAATGTGTAGTTTCATGGAAATTGAGAAAAGAAAAACAAGTAGACTAGACCAGTCAGTGGTATTAAATAGAAATCAATGGTAATATAAGAAGAGATCACATGTATGCTGTCAATCTTGATTTATTAGCTTATGTCTTCATTTAGTTAAAAAAGTAATGGATTGCTTTGTTCTTCTGATAAATAGAATAGCTTTTGCAATGAGATATTCTCTCTAATTCAGTGTGATATTGGTTTTTATAGCTATAGATTCTATTGGAAGTTTTAAACAATTGGGACATTAATATTTTTATAGTACATTTCTCTTTTTATACTTTTATTGGTACACTGTGATTATACATCATAGTGAAGTTCGAAGTGATACAAACATACATGCACACAGCACTCTGCACACAGCACTCTGCACACAGCACTCTGCGCACAGCACTCTGTGTATGCTCTTCCACATCTCACCTTCCTCCCCCCCTTCTCTCCCCATATATGTTAGTGAAATTGGTAGTGATACCTTCATATATGGATATAGCATTATTTTAACTATTTCTTTCATCAAGCCTCCTTTCCCCCTTCCCCTCCCTTTTCCAACCACCTTCCACTATTCTACTGGTCTCTCTCCTCATTTATCTGAAGTCCTTTTTGTTTTCTATTTTCTCTCTAGTTTCTACATACGAGAGAAAACACATGATCCTTGACTTTCTGAGACTGGCTGATCTCACTCAGCATAATATAATCTAGTTCTATTCATCTAATCTTTACAAATACCACCATTTAAAGTCCAAACTTCATTTCTAACACAAAATGAAAGTCACACTGAACTTTTTTTCACTGAGTCCTTTACAATGGCATACTCTATTCTGTTTTCAGATGGGAGAGTTTATTTATTTATTTATTTATTTATTTATGGTGCTGGGGATTTAACTCAGGACCTCTCACATGCTAAGCAAGTATACTACCACTGAGCTATATCCCCAGCCTCTCTTAGAATTTTAGAACATGAAAATGCTCATTTATTCATTTATTCAACAATCACTTTTTGCTTAAAACTAAGTGACATAAGCATAGTTATATAGAAACTATAGAGTTATAAAATCACAGTTTTTATTGAGTTGATTCATATAACAACTTGTTACATAATGTTTGGCTTCATGAGCTTTTTTCGAGGGCTACGTACATAGCTGATGTAGAAGGGACATCCTTTTCTGCTTCAAGGTAACTTGTTTAATCTTTTGAAGCATCTAATTGTTAGGAATTTTTAATTCCTAAAATGTGACATGATGGGGTTGCCTGATCCAATCACGCTTCCTCTTGATACCTTCTCAAGCATTTCATCATACCTGACATGCTGTCTGTTTTCTCCCTAGACATCTACAGGAACCTTAACAGTTCTCTTATAGAGTGACTTAGGTCCTTCATCTCATTCAGTTATTTATTATGGTATAACTTACCAAAGTCACCTATCTGGGGACAAAAACTAATTTTACTACTCTAGATGTGTTTCAATCAGTGTGGAATTTGACTAGTAACTGCTTTGTTTAGTCACAGTGCAAAGATTACTTTTATTTTTGTCAGCCATGTTATGCTGCTGATGTGTTGAACATATACTAATCCAAAATTTCCAAAGCCATCTTTTAAAGACCTATTACCATGTACTCAGATTTATATTTGATTTCTAAGAGATGAAACACTACTGTGGACTCTTTCCAGCTTCATTTTATTTGATCTCAATCATTTTTATTAGTTCCATTCAGAACTTTTGAGTAACTGATTATATGATCTCATTCATATAAGCCTTAACCTATTGTCTTCCTCTCTCAACACCAATTTAGAGATTCATATTATTATACTATCATATAAGTCATTGATGAGTTAATTTTTCAGGACTGGGTCAATTAAAGAGCCCTCTAGCACTGGGTTCCACAGAGATGCTAATGAACAACAAATTGCCTCTTTAGTTTAGGTTTCCTCTTTCAATCAAAGTGCAAACCAATAACCTACATGAGGTTATTGTAGAAATGTAATAAGTGCTTTGTTGAAGCAAACCCCCATCATTTTAATATCATTCTATTACTTCAGCAATAAAAACACACAAAAAAGGAGCTGATATTTCTCTAACAAGGAAATGGAGGACCAAAGCAATAGAGAAACTTGCAAAATGATAGAAAAAAGTGGTGATAAAACTGGCTATAAAAAGTCTAAATATCTGGATTTTTAAATTAATGTTCTCCCTGCATCTTACTTTTGGGTTTGAATGTTCAAGAAATGATCATGGCAAAACATGGCAACATCTCTGAGAGCACGCCAGGTGTTCACTGTTTGGGCCACCATTGATTTTCTGTTTATTCTGTATTAAAATCACCTATTTTAGACAGAGGCAAGGCTCTCGAGTTTTTAGGATTTTATTGTTTTTAAATAGGAAAATATAGTTGTAAGGACCTTTAGTACAATACTTTATACATTATGAATCTGTGCTGATATAACAGCTCTAAAATTTCTGGCTAAGCATACAGGATAAACTAATCATACTGCATTGACTGAGAGAAGAATAACAAAATAAACTAGTCCTACCTAACATGGACTTTATCATTAGCTATTATACAGTAACTATTTAAATGCCATTGTCTTGCTCAACTGAGAAAGCTTTACAGCCTCAGCAGTTCTCCAGTTACATGAATCACATGCAACGTTAATATGTGCTAATAAACATCCTCCTCTGCACTTTGCCCAGCTGGGGCTCCCCAGAAACAACTGTGGCTTTGATGATAATGTACGGAGCCTGGTGTAAGTTATTAACCGGGTATGTGTAAGTCACAGACACACAAAGACACATGATTACATTTCTGTTACTTTTCTCACTTTCTTTGGCTTCTTAGGCCACCATTAAAAAACAAAACAAAACAAAACAAAACAAAAAACAGTCCTCTGACCTCTCAGTGTGTTTTATCTATACCGAGGAAAGGAAATGACTAACAATTACCATTTCAATCTTGCATACTCTTTAGTGTCATTATTTTTAGTATATCATTTTAAAAGCTTTTTATATTTAAATAGTTATTGATTGATAGGAAGCTGCATAAAAAAATGAACAGGGCAATCATGTGTACCCTTGGTTCAGTTTGACCCAATGCTAATTGACAGTAGTCCAATCCAGAGTTTATTCAGATTTCATCAGTTTTACATGCCCAAATCATTTATGAGTGTATGTGAACATGAGTTTTATCCCATGTATAAACTCATATTACCACCCCACAATCAAAACACAGAACTGCTGCATCATAAGGCTGCCTTGTGCAATCCCTTTATAGCTAACCTGTCTGTCCCTAACCCCTGACAACCACTACTCTGTTCTCCATCTCTACAATTTTATTTCATCTCATAAAAATGGAGTCATACAGTACGCAACCTTTCGTGGCTGGCTTTTTCAGACAATATAATTCCCTTGAAAGCCGTCAAATTTTTGCATGCATCAACATATTGTATTTTTTATTTTTGCATAGTATTTTATAGTATAGAAATACCAGTTTGTTTACCATTCACCAGTTCAAGAACATTTGGGTTGTTTCCAGTTTGGTGCTATTATGAATAAAGATGCTATAAATGTTCCTCTACAGCTTTCTGTGACCATAAGTTTTCATTCCTTGGGGATGAATGCTCAAGAGGGCAGTTGCTCAGTTAGTGTATGATTGGTACATGTTTAGTTTTGTACGGAACAGTCAAACTATTGCCTGATTGGTTTTGTCATTTTATATCCCCACCATTAATGTATGATTAATCCAGGTTCTCTGCATTCTCACCAGCATTTGTTACCAAATCTAGTGAGTTTTTTGTTTTTTGGTTGGTTTATTTGTTTTGGATGGTACTGGGGATTGAACCCAGGGGTGTTCTACCTCTGAACTACACTCCAATCCTTTTTTTAAATTTTTTTTTGTTTGAAAACGGTCTCATTAAGTTTCTGAGAGTCTTTCTATGTCACTGAGGCTGGGCTCAAACCTGCAATCCTCCTGTCTCAGCCTCCCAAGTACTGGGATTACAGGTATGTGCTACCTTGCCTGGCCCAAATAGTTTTATGGTCACAACTATGTGGCAAATTTTTTGGCCAGCTATTGTTTCATCTCACCTAAAAAAAAATATGTCCACATAACAGTACGGTTGATTGAGAAAATAATTATCAGATATTTACTATAACAAGGACTCTGAACAGGCCAAGCCATGCCTTTCCTCCAGGCAGGAACTCTACCTAACATAGTAGTTGTAGACAGGAAACATTTTAAATGTGTGAAGCTGCCAGGGAATAGGGTTATGTGCAGATGTGGAAGAGACCATGGCACCCTGGGAAGTCCAAGTCTAGCTAAGGGGAGATGTCCCCAGATAATTATCCTGCCCATATTTGTAGACACTAACTTTTCTATAAAAATCTAAAGTAAAACGTTTAAATGAAAACTCTCCTGATTTCTAAGTGCGGGCTCAGATGCTGAAAGACCCCCATCCCTACACAAGTCCAGAATATCAACTTTGGTCTAAAGACAAGTTATCTGAGAATTAGGAGTTAGAGAGGTGAGGTACTCACTAAAAAGAAAATGCATGTGTGGTATTTTCAGACACAAGGAAGTTATTTTAGGTGAAAAAAGGGCTTTACACTTTTCAATGTGGGATTATTCCTCTCAAACTAGAATATGCTTATGAGTCACCTGGGGAAAGAAAAAAAGAAAGAAAAAGAAAGGAAATGAGAAAGAAAAAGAAAGAAGGAAAAAAGGAAGGAAGGAGAGGGATGGGGAGGAAAGGAAAGAAGGAGCTATGACATCTTGTATTCAACCAGGTGTGACATTAATCAGATGTCACTTTAGCTTTTTCTGGTTCCAGTGGAGAGTAGAAGTTCTCTCTCTCTGGAACTTGGTATCTACACTTCTCCACTGTGTTCTGTGTTCCTGGTGCCGAATGAATGGGTCAATTGAATGGGTTCTGTTGCCCTCTGGCTTCTGCTTAGTTTTGACCAATGGCTTCTGAACATGTTGGGTGGCCTGATTTTCCCAGTCATCATTGAATGGGAAAAAATTCAGAGCACCCACGAAGGCAAATAAAGGTGAAAAAATATGTTCAGGCAATGTTTTATGGTAATTATCACATTTATTCAATTTGTATCTTTCTGGTAATTATGATATTAATGTACCTAGGTATTTTATTTCACATTATCTCAAATTCCTTTAGTGCCCTCCAAAATTAGATTTCTATTAATATCAGCCCAAAAATTGTTGCGTCAACTGGAATGTTTACTATTCTGTAGCCGGCACCTCACTTCTATCTCTTTACCACTTGGAAAAATTAAAATGTTTCCAATTTCCTAACAAGTTGTCAGGGAGATGCTTCTTAATAAGGTGCCACCATTTCATAGGATCTCACTAATCCCAAGGAGAAACCAGAATTTAATGTGATTTTTGATAGATATAAATTTTCTAAAGGTACATTATGATTGCAAAGATTTATTTTAAGTGGTAGCAAAGTTGTTTAGTATGTTCAACACAACTGGAATTTCAAGATTTAATAAAAATTAATAAACACAACAACTTCAATAGTTAAAACTCAACAGTTTGTGTAAATTAAAAACTGTGAGAGACACTACTATATGTAGAAGGGTGGAAACTAAGGTTCCTTACTCTTTGTCCTTAGTTGCCCAGGAAGTGAGAAGAAGAGTGGTTACTCAGCAGAAGGGGTTATGTGAGTGCAAGTACAAAAGCAAAAACAAGTTTGAGGCAGAATGTAAGTGTATAACATATCTAGGTCCAAATGTGCAATGCATGGTGGCAGTGACAGAAGATAGAGTGGCGATGGGATATATTTCACTATTTGAAGAATTGTTAGCTTTGCCTCTGGGCATTCTGCCATACTACTCTTATTTATTCTAGAGGGCTAGTCAGTACAAGTACAGGTATATAATATATACTTATAAAATGGACAATATCTCAAAAATGCTAATTAAATGAATCAGACAGTAAAACAATCTTCCATAATTTACTGTCAAATTTTTTTTGCAAAGTTAAAATTATTTGATGTATGAGTCCCCTAGATATCCTGTATCTAAACAAACAAAAATAAACATAGTATTTGAGGTTACCTCAGTCACATGAGCTCAAAATCATTTCTCCTGTGAAGTCTATTCTAAGTAAGCTTAAAGTCAATTGCCTAAACTGGGTGTGCAATGCCTGTAATCCCTGTAATTGGGAGGCCAAAACAGGAAGATTGCACGTTTGAGGCCAGCCTTGGCAACTTGTAAGGTCCTGTTTCAATACAAAAAATAAAAAGGGCTTGGGGTATAGCTCAGTGGTAGAATGCCTGTGGGTTCAGTCTCTAGTACCACCACTACACACACACACACACACACACACACACACACACACACACATCAATTGCCTAAAGCTGTGTATGGATGCTTACATTTTCCATTTTCTTCTTTGTATCTTATTTTCAAAGACACAATTTCAATTGTGGAATATATTCAATATTTTGCAAATTCTTTCATCCCTCACTAAACCAACATCAAACTTCAATGGTGAATAGCATTGCCATTGCTAAAAATATTAACACCATCCATACGGCATCTGTATAAAGGAAACTTCTCTCTCCCTCCTCTCTGTTGGAGAAACATCTATTCCTTCTGTAAGACTCAGATTCAGTATATTGTCCAGGAAACCTATTCTGACCATTAAGGCTGGATAAGATACCTTTGTCTGTGCTCTTTAATGTACTAAATTTAAAGACTATTGAGACTCCATTATCATATTTGCTATATAGTTTATGTGCTTGTTTTCTCGCTAGACTGTGAACTCACAAAGAAGAGTTTTTTTTTTCTTAGTATTCTCAGTACCTAGCATGTTGTTGGTAACTTAGAAAGTAGTAAATAATCTTTTGTTCCAAAAATGAATGAATAAATTAATGGAAGCACATTATAAAGTCAAGGAAAAGCCCTTAAACAGCTGCCCAAACCAGCCTGGTGTCTTAGCAGAGTGACTGAGATTGAGAGCTGTCAAGAGCAATTCTAGTCTCATCCAAAGTGTTAAACCTTTCTAGAACCCATCGGTTCTGGCAACTCTTGTCAGGAGTTGTTGCTTCTGAATGCAACCCAATCCTGAATCCCTTTTAGCAATTTATAATTGTCATTTAAAAATTGCAGTTTATCTAGTTTATTTAAAAAGAGACCTTGCCAGCAAAGGAATCCACTGATAAACTCTTGCTACCTTTGCTTTTGGCATGATTTGAGAAGCTGTCCACAACCCTGGATAATTTCACAATTAACTAACTACATGATTTCCGATATTCCCTATGTCACATCCTCTCTATAAAGCATAATGGATTCAGAGCTTCTTTAAAACTTCTGTGAGGTGCTGGGCGTGGTGGCGCACACTTGTAATCCCAGTACTTTGGGAGGTGGAGACCGGAGGATCCGGGTTCGCGGCCAGCCTCAGCTCTCTCTCTTTCTCTCTTTCTTTCCCTGTCTCTCTCTCTTTCTTTCCCTGTCTCTCTCTCTCTCCCTGTCTCTCTCTCTCTCTCTCTCTCTCTCTCTCTCTCTCCTTAGTGAGGCCCTCTGCAACTTCGTGAGACCCGGTTTCAAGATAAAGTATAAAAAATAGGGCCGGGGGCGTAGCACGGAGGTAGAACACCCCTGCGTTCAATCCCCGGTACCGCAAAAAAAAAAAAAAAAAAAAAAAACTTCTGTGAGTAAAATATCACAAAATATAGTAGTCTACTGCCTGAACTTCTCTTCCAGGTGTTAAGTATGACCGGGCCTAAGTAAAATAATGAGTTTCCACTTTTATTTTTCCTAACTTACCATCAATCTTCCTATTATTTGTGCCTATTCCTGATGATACCCTGGCCACATGCAGTGCTCCCTGATAGATGATTTGGGTCACAAGGTGGGCCTTTCAACACTCACCCATAGTCCACCATCGCTGAGACCTTCAGTGAACCTCAGTCAGGTTTATACCTTGTGCACTGTGAATCTAAGTCAGCCACTACGGGGCTTGCTGACCCTGTAAAGAGAATGCTAGCAAGACTAATCTGAAAAGCATGCTTGTTCACTGGAGGAAGACTAAGAAAACCTCCCAGGAGATTCTCCCTCACTGTTACAGTCATTGTTTTCCAACTCAAGGGTTCTTTACTTAGAGAGAAGTGATGGGTTACTTCATGGCCAATTATCAGAAAGTCATTGTGATCTTGAATCACACTCCATAGACTCTTCTCTATTGTGTCTATTCACAAAGCCTCCTCAGGTTTTTGTAGGGAATCTTGCAGTAATTTCAAGGTAATGGAGGGTCTTCACTTCTCACTTATCCTTGTCATAAACACATATTTTTGTTCTCAGACATCTTGAAATTTGAATATATGAGAGCTAGAGGTAGAAAGGGTATAATACGGTAGAAAGTGACTGCTTTTGAAATCAAGGTACACTTAAGTTTCTATTTAGTAACATACGTCCTCAGTAACCTTGGTTGATTCGTTTAAAGGCTCTTAGGTTACATTTCATTATCTGAAATGGGAGTCATAATTCCTGCTTTTCCTATTAGGTAGGCTGGTTGTGAATGTCAAAGGAAGCATTTCATATAAAAATATGTATAAATAGCTTATTTATTCAATAAATATTTGATTGCTAATTTATTGATTACCAATTATTCTATGCCAAAAAATTATTGATCTTATAATTTTATCATCTTCAAATTTCACAATTTTTACCCTCTTGGCTTTAATAATTTGGAAACATTGTTTCTTTTGCTAGGAAAGAGTACCTCAAATTGCTGTCATAGCGTAAGACATATAAGTAGATAGCCATGCATGCCAGTCAGTGATGGAATGCTTTTACTATCTTCCATGATGCAACAATTTTTCATTTGTGATTGAATATTCCTCTCCGTAAAATATAATCCATCTAAAATCTCATACACTGATTCCCTCCTTCAACAGCACTTGGCAAGTGCATATTGTGTTGCAAATGTTTGCTCTGTAGGTCTGCATCTCTCCACAGACTTAGGGCAGCAACTACTAGACACCGGACACCCTCCGTGTTTGCACCTTCCTCACTTAACATAGCAACTTCCAAGTAATTGTTTTGAGAACATTTGCTCAGGACCCATAAATGGATAATCTCAATGAGTGATTCATTAAGTTCCCATTGGCAGGCAAAAATTTACTCATCCCTCAATTTTAATAATATTTGCAGAAATATATGCCTTAAATTTTTCTAAAATGTTCCTAAAGTCTTCAATTGCAGAATATCTTGTAAAAAACAGAACTTATCTGTTTTGTAATCCCAAAACACAGTGTAAAAGATATACAATACACATGACTGTGTAGTTCTTGTTTTAGTGATAACTGCTTGATCTAGGCTTCTATAGTAATAAAGAATATATCCTATAATCACAGAAACAATAGTTTCACTATTTAAATATATTGACATTAAAAATTTCTAATATGGTAAGCTACTTAAAATTATTCATCATAAATTTAAAAATTAAAAATGTGTATTGTGTCAATTTTGCAGAATTTTATGCTGTGTAGTATTCAGCTCAAATAAAAATTGAATTGATAAAATAAGAAAAACATGGGCCCTATTTTCCTTCTGCCACTTGAACATAAACCAAAGTGAAAAGCAGAGGCATGTGGGTGCTGCGGCCATGCTCGGCACTGACTACAAGGCTCAGCGCTCTGAGAAGTAGCAGGGTTTTTGTTCTCTGTCTGATGAAGTCTGTCTACATGAGAAGAAGTTCAATGAAGTTTTTAGCATATTATTCTCATTAGGCTATGCAGAAATTTCATTTCACAAATCCAATTAGTATGAATAGATGATTGGTGGCAAAACCCCTGACCATTACACAGAACATTTTCATTTACTTTGCAGAGTGGAAATTGTTGAAGCAGAGCTCACTGTATTTTAGGACAGAACTATCCCAGAGACAGTGAGGAAAGTAAACTGTAGGCATTTAGGATAAGGATGCACATTCCCCACAATGGCATCACATCACTTATTCTATAGGAGAAAACAAATAAATTACAAATACATATTTATGTTCCTAATTGGCATTAGGAAGACTTTTACACACTTCAGGATTTTACAATTAAAATATTAGTGGCTTTCTATTTTACAAATTAAATGAAGCTTAGTGTAAGTCATGCCCATTTGCAAATTAAAAAAAAGTGGTTAAAAGGGAAAACTAAAGCATTGTATCCAACATTCTCTTATTGAGATTTTTAATTTCCAGTACATAGAATAAATAGCAATATAACTTTTTGATATAAATGTAGAAAAATGATAAAAAATTAGAAATATTTAAAATTAATTGTATATCCAAAGGAAGTCTAGTATTTAAAATCCTTGATAAATTTCTTTTGTAAATTTTAAGGAATGTGCAGTATCATTTACTGCAATCTAAAAGAAAAAATAAGTCTGCAGATTGTTTGTGGAACTGGGGATTGAACCTAGGGGTGTTCTATCTTTGAGCTATGCTCCCTGCCCTATTTTATTTTTTATTTTGAAACAGGATCTCACTAAGTAGCAGAGAGCCTGGCTAAATTGCTGAGGCTGGCCACAAACCTGTGATCCTCCTGTCTCAGTCTCCCAAATACTGGAATTACAAGCATGCGCCACCACATCAAGCTCAACAGTGTCTTTTGCAGAGCAGAACATTTTAACTTTAATAAGGTTTTACTTATCAATTAGTTCCTTTGTGAATCATGACCTTTTGTATTTCAAAAGTTATCACCAAACCCTCTAGTCATCTAGATTTTCTGTTATGTTATCTTTAGTATTTAATATTTTACATGTCATATATGGGTCTATAATCCATTTGAATTTATTTCTGTGAGGGGCATAAACTTTGGGTCTAGATTCATTTCATTGCAAGTGGATGTATCCAGTAGTTCCGGCAATATTTATTTATTCTTTCTCCATTGAATTGTCTTTTCTCTTTTGACAACAATGAACTAGATATATTGGTGTGTGTCTATTTTTTTTCTCTTTATTTTGTCTCATTGATCTATTTATCTGTTCTTTTATCATTACCACACTTGATTACTATAGGTTTATAATTAATCTTGAAGTTGGCTAGTGTCTGTCCTCTGACTATTCTTCTTCAATATTGGGTTAACTATTCTATATTTTATTTAATCTTTAGAAGAAGTTTGTCAAAATCCACAAAATAAAAATTCTACTGGAGTTTTTATTTTGATTGCATTGAATCAGTAGATCAAATCAGGAAGAAGTAACATCTTAACATCTTGAGTCTTCTTATCCATGAAGATGGAATATCTCTATATTTATTTAGTTTTTCTTTGATTTAGTCTTATAATGTTTTTGCAGTTTTCCTCATATAAATAGTATATATTTTCATTAAATTTATATTTAAATATTTTTATTTTTCATGCTGATGTAAATGGTATTGTGTTTTTCATTTCTAATTCAATTTTTCCTTGCTGTATAGAGTGAAACAATTGACTTTTGTAAGTTAGCCTTTTTTCTGCAACCTAGCTATAGTCACTTATTAGTTCCAGAATTTTTTATCACTTCTTTTGGATTTTCTATATAAACAGTACTGTCATCTGTAGACAGACAGTTTTATTTTTTCTCTTTTTGTGTATCTTAACTTTTCTTGTCTTATTTCATTAGCTATGACTTCCAGTATAATGGTGAAAATGATTGTTGAGAGGGGACATTCTTGTTTCTTAGTGGGAAAGTCTAGTGTCTCACCAATATGACATTATCCGTAGTGTTTTGCAGATGTTCTTTATCTATTGAGGGCTTGCCCCTCTATTTCTAGTTTGCTGGGCACTTAAATGAGTGGATGTTGGTTTACTATGTATTTTTACATTGCAAATTTATTAATGCTTTCAGTACTCTTTGCAATCGTAAGATCATAAAATATATAGTATTATACTTAATATACATGAAATTGTGGGAGAGAATAAAGAATAAAAAGATTTTCTTACAAATATTTAAGAAAAGAAAAGTTTCTCATTTTTGACCATACTCTTTGTTTCAGAAAAAACCAGTGTGAGAAAACATGGTTATGCACAAAGAGGGGGGACTTTTAGATGTTTAATTTATATTAAACATTCATAAAAAAGTAATGACTATGAGACTCTCCCATAGCCCACCTCCCATCACAACTATCAATCATTTGCTCTAAGTGCTTTTCCATTTGGCAAATGATAGCTTAACCGATCTCAGTGGAAATGAATAGCACATCCTCTACTTAATCACAGGAAACATTTAAGTAAAAGAGTCAGTTTCACCTATAGGCATGTTGTTCACTGACACCTCAGATTATTCCTAGGATGCATGAGCTTTTTAACTTCATAATCATGGTTGGCTGTTATTATTATGATATAAATTCAAGAATTTCTCTTTAAATCATTTAAAGTCATAGAAAAATAATAAAAACTTCAAATCCAAAACACTGGTATTTGAAATAAAAAATTTCCAAACTCTCAATATTTTTAGCTTAATTACTATTTCCTTAATTACTTTTTCCTGCTCATGGTCCTCTCTACCCTTAGGACTCAGTCCTGACATCTGCCTTCTCCATCATCTCCTGATTCCATATTCTTTCTTTTCTTAGTTCTGACTTTGTATCTCCATCTCAGCTGCTGTATCAGGGCCCTGTCTTTCTCAGCAGTGTGTAGAACTTCACTTGGCTATCTTTTTAATGAAGAGCTTAGCAACTGCTTCCCTCATACTAGACACCTTACTGTTGTATTACCTACTGACCTCCAGTGACTTCTTCATTACTTGACTCCTTGCTCGCTGTCAGTCTCTGATGCTATTCCTGACACTTTGATGGACACTTTTATTTTTTTACTTCAATGTTCATTTGGTTTCTTATTTCCACTTTTCCAATGATCAAATATTCTATTCTTTGTCAACTACTCACTTATTGTTGTTAAACCATGTCCTCAACATTATAATAACTGTTAACTTAGAACTTCAGTCAGGATGACATGGCAAGTAGGGCTAGGACCTGAGACCACATGTGTCAATATAACTGACTTCTTCATTTCAGGACTCTACTCCACCATGCCTCTTCCACACAATTCCATTAAGCTCACAATCTTATGTAAAAATTAAATCCAATTTTCATATCTAAATTTACTATCCGTCACCACTTCTTATCTTTATTTCTTCCAATATCCAGTTAAAATTCCATGAACAGTCATGATGACTCCCTCAAGAGCCTAGCCCCTCGCTTTTGTCATCATACTTATTTGGAAAAACAATACTTGTCAAACCCAACTTTTCCCTCAGTTTCTACACGCTGGCAGCTAAACATGGCTGGAGAGAAACATTAATATGAATAGGCTTTTTGACTGCACCCTTATTGTTTGCTGCCATACATTCTTCATTGCCTAAGTTTATTCATTCTCTCACAATCTTCTTTTTAACCTTTGCATCTCTCTTCAGATCATGAACATCCCTTCTGTTTCAGTCAGCATTCTCAGTACTATAATCCAAAATAACTGACCTCCACAATTTAGGAGAAGGAATAATTATTTGCTCACAGTTCTGGATATTTCAAAGGTTTAGTCCATGTCAGACTGGCACATTGAAGAAGCTCAGGGGATGGCAGAGAGAGGCAGAGAGAGCAAAAGCTCTGTTCTCATATTATGGAGGCCAAAAGCAACAGTGAGAGCAATGGGAGGAACGACCATATTTAATCCCCACGGCCACACCCCAGGGACCTACCTCCTCCAGCCACACCCCCAGGAACCCACATTCTCTAGCCACACCCTATCCTCCTAGGTGCCACCCAGTACATCTATTACAATGGATTTATCCACTGATGAATTACAACACTCATGACTTAATTATCTCAAATCTGAACATCAATACATGAGCTCTTCAGGAGACATTCTATATCCAAATTATGACACCTTCTGAATCCATAAATTTTTATTTCAGTGAGAAATTTGAAGTAATCAAAGGAAAACTCCCTTAAGCTTCTATGCCATATATGCTCATCCATCAGACATTATACCAAAAGCCATTCTTTCTTCCTCTTTCTATGCTTGAATCACATCGTCCCTCCTTCCCTTCTACTTGTTCATTTACATTAGTATATAAAGACATTATTATTTCTTCCATTAAAACCAAATAAACAAACAAACCCCTCTTACATCCCCATCTTTTCCAGCTACACCCATTTTTATTTTGTTTTATTTTATTTTATTTTATTTTATTTTATTTTATTTTATTTTATTTTATTTTTGTGGTACTGGGGGCAGAACCCAGGGGCCTTCTACTGCCAGGCTATATCCACAGCCTGGTTTTATTTCTTATTTGGAAACAGGGTCTCACTAGGTTGATGAGAGTCTCACTACTTGCTGAGGCTGTCTTCGAACCTGTGATCCTCCTGTCTCAGCCTCCCAG
>PVJS01024969.1:0-28247 GCA_004027185.1 Glis glis
GGGAGGGTTAGGGAGGGAGGGAGAATGGATGGCTGGATGGAGGCTGCTAGGATGGAGGGCGCGGCGGGAGGATGCAGGGGCGCGGCGGACGAAGCTTCCTGCCTGGGCGGCCCTGAGCTTCCCGGACCTTGGAGTCAACTCCAACCTTCTGCCCGGGCCTGCCACTCGGGACCAGCGGCGGGTTCCCCAAGGTCCTAAGTGACTAGCCACTAGCTGGTGCCCCCGTTCCCAGCTTTCCAAGCTCTTAACTGGGAGTAATAACATCTGCAGGCCTAAGGTTGGCAGGATTCATGTACGTGAATCATTTGACTCGCTGCTTAATTTGCTGCAGCAAACTACCAACGTAACTGCCTTGCCATTTATTCGGTGGGAAGAAACTGTTTTTGTCTTATATTTGTTGTTATTTTTGTGGTGCTGAGGATTGAACACAGGGCCTCCCTCGTACATATTAAGCACACTATCACTGAGGAGCTACAACCTCAGTCCTGTTGTATGCTTTTTATTTTTCCCAATGAAGATGTAATCGATTTAAGATGCCACCTTAAATTACTTTTGATAACATATAACAGTAATGTATTACAAGAAATCCGAGTGACCAATAATTTTCATCTTTTGCCCTACACTGTAGCAGTCAAAACAGGAACTCATATACACAGTGTATACACTCTTACACACTGGGTTGTAAATTAGTACTATGTAAATATGGAGATCAGTATGGCAGGTTGCTCAAAAGACTAGGAATGGAACCACCATATGACCCCTCTATACCACTCCTCAGATCTTTCCAAAAGAATTAAAGTTAGAATACCATAGTCATACATGCATATCCATGTTTACAGCAGTACAATTCACAGTAGCCAAGTTATGGAACCAATCTAGGTGTCCATCAACAGATGAATGGACATATACACACAATGGAATTTTACTCAGCCATAAAGAAGAATAAAATTATGTCATTTACAGGAAAATGGATGGAACTAGGGAATATTATGTTAAGTGCAATCAGCCAGTCTCAGAAAGTCAAGGGTCTTATGTTTTCTCTCATATGTGGAGGCTAGAGAGAAAACAGGACACAAAAGGGACTTTAGTTAAATCAGGAGAGAGACCAGTGGAGTACTGGAAGGGGACTGGGGGAGAGAGGTGGGGAGGGGGAAAAGGAGGATTGAAGAAAGGAACACTTCAAATAATGCTACGTCCATACATGAAGGTGTCGCTACCAATCTCACGAGCATGTATCCAGGGAGGGAGAAGAGGGGAGCGGGGTGGGATGCGGAGGGAAACACACCAAGTGCTGTGTGCATGTATGAACGTATCATTTTGAATCTCACTGTGACGTATAATTACAATGCACCAATTAAAGTATAAAATATAAACAGTAAAATCCTAGTGACCCAGATAGAATTATATGTTCCACTTAGGAATTAGTATTGTTTAAATGTACAGGGACTGGGGGTGTAGCTCAGTGGCAGAGCCCATGTTTAGCAGGTGCAAGGCCCTAGGTTCAATCCCAGCACAATACCCCCCCCAGCAATAAATATAGTAAAACAATATGACCTTACTAAAATAAAACTCTTAACTATATGTGCCTTTAACAAATTTTTATATTTAATAATAAGACTTGCACATGAGACATATAATTAAAATCATTGTCTTCAGGAAAATCCATGAGTCTATCCTTCTTGAAAACATAAAAAATAGCTTATTTTCCATTATGTTTATGCCATTTAAAAACCTTTAAATACAATAGTCCCAAAATGAATGAATATAAGACTAATGAAAATAACTTCTATGTAGTTTGAAAAAGTCTTACTTTCCTTCATATATAATAAAGAGGAAGTTAGTGGAAGCCAGGCGAGGACACCTTAGCCGCCATCACTCTTCACTCGCAGTCACGTGTACAGCTTGGCCGGTCGCAGCATCAAGCCAAGAGCGCTCTGCTCCGAGCAAGTGCTCATCTCCCGGTGGCCACGGTCTGCAGCCCTGAGCCAAGTTAAGCATTCCACACACTGGGTCATAAAATATGAGCAAGACAAAAAACAGCTGCAGATAATTCCAGCTCCTAGGAGAAAAAGATTCGTAGGTTACTTCCACTGGCTGATGACACAAACCAGGTACCAGCCTAATCATGCAGCTTCCTGGAGAACCAGGCTTCTTATATGAGTTTACAAACTTTACGGAGCAGTTGTGAAGATCGAATAAGGTAAGACATAAAAATAAAAACACTCTGTGAAGCCTAGAGTTTACACACACACACACACACACACACACACACACACATATATATATATATATTTATTATTTTAAAATCTGGATATATTTCTTCCAATATATTTCTCAATTCAAATATTAAAATATCCACTTGCCAAAAATTCATTAATATCTCTTTCAATCATTCCATTCATATTTTGAAAATTAAAAAATTCTCTTTAAACAGCTCGTTCCATTTTTCAAAAGGAGCAAAAGTTTTACTTAAAGTCAATTATGTCTCAATTAGCTACTAAAAGTCACCTGTGATCCATCTTTTTTTTTTTTTTGGCGGTACCGGGGATTGAACCCAGGGGCATTCTACCTCTGGGCTTCACCCTCAGCCCTATTTTTTATTCTTTATTTTTGAAACAGGGTCTCACTAAGGTTGCAGAGGCCTCACTAAGTAGCTGAGGCTGGCCGTGAACCTGCGATCCTCCCATGTCAGCCTCCCAAGTACTGGGATTACAAGCGTGCGCCACCAGCCCGGCTACCTGTGATCCATCTTTAACATTTTTTGTTAAACAGACCACTTTGGGGCCCTTACCTTGTTTATGGTTCATGCTGCCTCAAAGAAAGAAATCAGTGCATTCTGGTCGTAGGTGTCCAGAATCTCCAGGAGCAGAGGCACTTTGGTTTTCACATTAGTGCCTTTGAACTTAAACTTGTCGATGAAAAGATCAGTGATCATGCCTGTAAGAAAAATGTTAGCTTCTGTCATGGAGTCGTTCTTTTTTTTTTTTTTTTTGCGGTACCGGGGATTGAACCCAGGGGCGTTCTACCTCCACGCTACACCCCCGGCCCTATTTTTTATACTTTATTTTGAAACCGGGTCTCACGAAGTTGCGGAGGGCCTCACTAAGGAGAGAGAGAGAGAGAGAAACAGGGAGAGAGAGTGAGAGAGAGAGCTGAGGCTGGCCGCGAACCCGGATCCTCTGGTCTCCACCTCCCAAAGTACTGGGATTACAAGCGTGCGCTACCACGCCCGGCATGGAGTCATTCTTGACTCAATGTAAACACGAGCAACTGCTTGGGAATCTATTACATACACAAACCTAAAAGTGTTGATGCTTTCAAATATTTATTTGGGGGGATTTTAAGACAAATTTCAAGATATAAATATTTAGCTAATAACCTCTTAGTAAGTGGTTATAAGCCATTAATTCAGTTCATTCACATACTGGTCAGTTTTGAATCGCTATTGGTATAATGTAACATCACAAGTGGTTATTATTTTGCTCATTATGCAGAATCTAGTCTAACAGTTACCCAAATTAAAATATTCCACCTACAGGCTGACCATTCTTGGGATGTGCTTGAAGGCCAAGACTCTTGGGTTCAAGGATCTGGGCATATTATTTCACCTTTGAATTTTTCCAGATATAAAATAGGAATAATTTAAGCCACAAATCATTTATCCAAAACTCGATGTAAGATGTATTTCAGAATTTTTCATATTTTAGGGAAAAAAATAAAAGGAATATACTCAAGGGTGTATGGTATTAACCCAAGGGGACTGGACTGGCAACATCAGTTAACAAAACATAGTGATATTTCCATAACAAAATACATAGATGAGTATTTGCACTAAGAAGAATAAAAAAGACGAGGAATAATCTCATGTCAGTTTAAGTCAGGTTTTGTCATTAACTTTCAGATTAAGTCAGGTTTTGTTGGCAAACAATTCATGAAAAAAGCTTTGGTTTTCAAAGCTTTCTGGCTTTTTGAATCACTGATAAGAAATGGTGGATCTGTACCACCGATCCTGTAAGTTTTTATAAAGATAAAAGAGATCCCATGCCTGCCATAGGAAACTAAGATATTAGATATTATTGTCACAGTTTGTGAGAAAGTCTCCGGGCATGTGATAAGAAATTCAGTCGGCCAGCTGCAGGATCAGCGTGGACCAACACCACCAGCTGAGTCCAGCGACTATGGAAGGCTTGGCACAGGCTACGCAGCATGCATTCTGGGGCGAGAAGGTTCGTATGCAGGCTTCCCACTAACTAGGCATTAAAGACATGGAAAATGAAGACAGCACCATCCATCTTGCCGAGCTGCATGGAGATAGGTTACGGACTGGGCTGTGCACACAAGGTGGTACAAGAGTCGTGCTAGGAACACTGTCTCTCTCAAGTGGTTCCCTTCCTCCCTCCCTCGCTCCCTTCCTTCCTTCCTTCCTTCCTTCCTTCCTTCCTTCCTTCCTTCCTCCCCACTCTCCCTTCCTTCCTTCCTTCCGTCCTCCCCTCCCTTCCTCCCTCCCTCCCTTCCTCCCCTCCCTTCCTTCCTTCCGTCCTCCCCTCCCTTCCTTCCTTCCGTCCTCCCCTCCCTTCCTCCCTCCCTCCCTTCCTTCCTCCCTTCCTTCCTTCCTCCCCTCCCTCCCTCCCTTCCTTCCTTCCTCCCTCCCTCCCTCTTTCCTTCCTTCTCCCTCTCCCTTCGCTCGCCTCTCTTTGCTCTTCTTTCAATCCAATTTGTGAAACACCCAACTTTTCACCATCAAAGCAAGACAAGCTTTAAAGTGTAAACTGACAAAGAACATAATATCCCTTATTAAATTTTGCCTAAAACAGAAAATGCCACATTTTTTTATATTTCATTGTAGCAACACAACCTGAAAAGTACTAGTATGAAACAGTTTTACACGTTTCTTCATATATATAAATGTATAAATTCATCACAGTACGATTTTACTTCTGAATTTGTACTAGCACTTTTTCAAGTAAAAATACTAAATTTTAAAGCTAGCATGACAAAATACAGACACATTCTGTATGTAAGTCGGTTGTCTCTGGTTCATGAATACCGGAACCTTTGTCCTGCCTCTTTCTGCCTAGCTTCTTTCACAGGATCCTTGCAAATGGTGAGGTGAAAAGATGTGACAAGGCATTCTAGAATAATTCACTAACCGTAGAGTCTCTCCAGATGTGCAGGCTGCTTCTTGTATTCCTCCTGTAGGTGATCCGCCTCTTCTAGAATGCACCGATATTCTGGTATCAGAAAGTTTGTATTTCCCTCATGAACTTGCAGTTCCTTATTGAAAATTTAAAAACAGAAGCACCTTAATGTTTAGAATTCAAAGCATTATAACACTAAAATAAATTGCACTGCTTAAGCTGGGCATGGTGGAGCACATTGGTAATCCTAGTACTTAGGAGGCTGAGACAGGAGGATCACAGGTTTGCTGAGACAGGAGGATCACAGGTTTGCGGCCAGCCTCAGCTACTTAGTGAGGCCTCTGCAACTTAGACCCTGTTTCAAAATAAATAAAAAAAAAAATAGGACTGGGAGTGTAGCTCGGAGGTAGAATGCCCCTGGGTTCAATTCCCAGTACCACAAAACAAATAAGCAAACAAACAAACAAACAAACTCCACTACTTAAAATAATGATCAAGAGCTGGGTGTGGTGGCGCAAGCCTGTAATCCCAGTACATGGAGAGGCTGAAACGAGAGGATCATAGGTTTGAGGACAGCCTCAGCAAATAGTGAGACTCTCATCAACCTAGCAAGACCCTGTTTCAAAATAAATAAAGTCAAGTGCGGTGGTGCACACTTGTAATCCCAATAGTTAGGAGGCTGAGAAAGGAGAATTGCAGGTTTGAGACCAGCCTCAGCAACTTAGCAAGACCCTGTTTCAAAATTAAAAAAAAAATAAAATTGGGCTGGGGGTGTAGCTCAGAGGTAGAATGCCCCTGGGTTCAATCCCCAATACCACTAAATGAATGAATGAATGAATGAATGAAACGAAGGAAGGAAGGAAGGAAGGAAGGAAGGAAGGAAGGAAGGGAGGGAGGGAGAAAGAGAGAAAGAGAGAAAGAGGGCTGGGGTGTAGCTCATAGGTAGAATGCCCCTGGATTCAATCCCCAGTACCACACACACATGCACAAATAATAATAATTATGATCATGAGTCCACGACACATATACTTACTTTTAAAGCATCAATTAACTGTACTTTCTTAGCCAAAAGCAACTGGTACTCCAGCTTTGGGTGGATTAGCATTAAAGTGTGTTTGACCGATAGGTCACTGATGTCTAGAAGAAAGTGGCCAGGCACAATTAGATAAGTTACTTTCATCAGAAGCATTATTTTAACATCTACCAAAAACCAAAATAATTCGGTTTTCTTTTTATTTTACCGTATGATATGTTGAGGTTAATTTTCCTTTTTGTAGCTTCTTTAGAAAGCACATCTTTTAGGATGGATATTGTAGAAATGTTGTCAGATTTAAAAACTCCTTCTCCTTTTCTATAAAAAATTAATATATTTTAAAAAGAAAATCTGTAGAAGGAAATAGTCCCACAAATAACATATTTCATGACTAGTAGTGTTTAGATTTCATTGTATGTCATTGATATATCAAGCATACTTAAACAACTAATCCTTTACTACTATGTTCATTCAGCTTTTGAACATATTCACAAAACTAACCTTGCTAGATCTATGCCTCTTAAAGATAAATGACAATTTATATAAGGACTTTATTTAAAACTGCCTTTCCCCCCCTTGTGATTAATATTGTCAACAGCTCTCATCTTAAATGCAAAATGCACTCCGATTTGCTTACTTACATCCACAGGTAAGCATGTTTTTCTTTGAGGTAACCACACAATTACAGCACGACTACCTGCTTCATCCTCATCCTGGTATCAAACCTCACGAGTGACAGCGGCTGGTCTCCATGCCCAGCACCCACGGCCACTGCGTGTGGCCACAGGCCCCTTCGTGTTCTTTCAGAAACGCCCCTTCTCCTCTCTCCCCTCTCCTCCGTGTCATTCAGGGCAGCGGCCTCGATCCATTTCTGGGCTGTCCGGACGAAGCGTGGAGCGACTGCTTCCCTACCTGACCACAGTGGCTCGAGACTCAATGCTGATACTCAGCCCTGGACCTTTTACTGCAACTGGTGGGAAAGAGGCTGTATGGCAGGGAAGAGATGTAAGGCTATATTCTAGGAGCTGCTGTGGGCACCATGCCACCACACGGTGAGCCAAGAAGAGACAAAAGCAGAACTGAGCAATGCAAGGAGGTTCGGTCTTGACGACATCAGCTACAGACCAAGTCATGCCGGAGGCAAATGACTACCAGACTTCTAAGTTCTGTGAGCCAAAAAATTCCTTTTACTTGGATAAGCCTGCTTGCATTCCGCTTCTTTTTATGATGGCCAAAAGTTTACTAATTAATAATAAATAAGAGTTTGTTGGAGGAAAGAATAGTTAAAGACACAGAATGGTAAAGAGCAAAAAGGTATGCTATTATAAAAATACATAAGGTGCTAAGGGTCCGTTGACCTGTCCGCTATGATGGACACGTGGGCTCCGTGTGGTGCCTCCCAACAGGAAGCATTACGACAGTCGAGACACAGAGAAGCTTCCTGGAGCCGGAGTGAAACCTCCACAGGACGAATGCTAACACGAATCCCATTTCCCAAGAGTTCTTGGTCCCCGGGGGCTGCATTCTGAGATAAACCCGTGTGTCCACTGCTACTTCCAGAACTTGGTATGGTAAAGTCTGAACTAGGAAGAAGAAGTAGAACACCTCAATCGTATGCTTAGGGAAAGGCTCCGTAAGAGGCAGAAGTCGAGAGAGGATGGAAAGCTCTCCCTTGCCGAGAAACCAGACACAGCAAACCCCACAACAACAACCTGCAGATGTGAGGAAGGGTGAGCATGCTAAGACCTGAAGAACAGGGCTCCACACTCACACAGCAGATGCAGAGAAACTGGCTTTGCCCAGGAAGTGGCCATTTTATACTCAGAGACAGGAAAAAGGAGAGGTTACAGCTCAGCCCCCACCAGACTGAGAAACCGAGGAGGGGTGGCAGTCGTGGAGGTGCGCGGGAAAGGCCAGTGAAGGGGCGGGAGAGCAGGAGGGGCTTGAGAAGGGGGAAAGGATGCAATGGCTCCGTGCTGCTGTGTCGGGAAAGCGTCAAAAGGCGTGGCGTTCTAGGCCTTGACACTCTACGCCAGTTCATCTTTTTGCATAGAGAAATTCAACTGGAATTTTTATTGGAATCAGGATAAATATTCAAATCAACTTGGGAAGGGCTGTTGTCTTCACAGTGTCTTCATATTGATGACTACAGAGTATATTACTCCATTTAATCAGGTCTTTTATAGCAATACAATTTTACAGGTTTCTTCATGTAAGTTCTACATATTTCTAATGAAGAATATCCCTACAGGTTCTATGTGGACATTTTGTTATTATTACTGCTACTCTGATAGGGTCTTTTTAAAACATTTTCCAACTGGTTATTGTTATTGTTGGGAATTTAGGAAAGGTATCTTTTTGTATATTCATCCTTACAAATCGCTTTTCCAGACTCATTAATTGTCTGTGGCTTTCAGTAGATTCTCTTGAACGCTATAGGTTTCCAGTCATATTATTTGGAAATTACTCCTGCCTTAAAACAAACGGGCACTGTGACGTTCCATTCACAAATGGCAACGCGTGTGAGCCCGTCGTAGTGTGTTTTACCTGTAGACGCATTCGAGTTGTGTATCCAGGAAGGTGTTCTGAAAGGAAAAGGTCACACATTCTCCTGCTGGAGGTTTTTCAGGAACTTCAGGCAGGCAGAAAACTACCCAGGAGTGAATTTCAGCAAAACTGAACTGGCCCGTTAGCGTCAGTGTGTTCATAGGTCTGTAATTGAATAGCAAACAGAATTTTGCAGTAGTAACTGAACAAATATTTTTAAAAACATGTAATTTTCTTAATCTTCCACATCAAAGAAGCCAGCATTTAAATTTTATGAAAAAAGAAGTTAATATTTGTCTATACCTGCTAGGTGTCAAGTGATACAAAGAGCTTTTTATCATTATAGCATAGTTTATTAAAAAATTGGTTTATTCAAGTAGATTTCATTTTTAGAATGTTCACTCAGTACTTCTATTACATAAACTATAAGACATAGTTATTTACGAATCTCCTCAGGGAGAAAATTGGCATAATGTAAGGCAAGCACTGTGCTTTTAAGGAAGACAGGTAGGGTAGACAGGCAGGTCTCTGCAGCCTTGCTCTCCTGCTTGTATCCGCAGACCATCGGTCAGTCAGAGAATGATACCTTCTATCTTTTTTTTTTTTTTTTGCAGTACTGGGGCTTGAACCCAGGGGCATTCTACCTCCAAGCTACACCCCCAGTCCTATTTTTTATTCTTTATTTTGAAACAGGGTCTCACTAAGTTGCAGAGGCCTCACTAAGTAGCTGAGGCTGGCCGCGAAGCCGGATCCTCCGGTCTCAGCCTCCCAAGTACTGGGATTACAAGCGTGCGCCACCATGCCCGGCTGATACCTTCTCTCTTGAGGGATATGCAGTAATACTTTCTATCATTCAAACGCACATACTAAAGTAACAAGGGGCAAAGGTTGAAAAATAAATAAATTTGAAATAAACGAAATGGACAATGACAGAGTTGAGGAAATGTAAAGCGCATGGAATGAAGAGCTCACAGCAACTGACGGGACACAGAACTAAGGATCGGAAAAGCTAGAAGTATCTTCTGAGATCATCAGCCGGTCTTGCATTTGCAGAAAAGCCTAAAATCCAGAGAAATGTAATCATCTCCCCAAATCACAGAGAAACAGATTATACTCCACGACTCTGATTCCCACTTTGCTGTCCCTTCTAGCATACCATGACACCTCCACCAATGCCAACCTCAACTGTAAACAGGAAAATGCCCCAACACAATCTACTCTCATAACATTTTCCAGAAATGTTCTTTAGGAATTTTCCTTTTCATATCTTTTTAAAATCACATGCTAAAATAGAAAGAACATGGGCTTCGGCCTCTCACATCATAGCTCTAGTTCTTTTATCAAAAAACAACTTACTTTTCTAAGCCTCTATTTCTCATGTGTAAAATGGAGACATGAGCTGTCTTGCTGTAAGAATTAAATGATAACACATAGGCATCTAGTCCTGTATAGGACACAGAGAGAGGATTCAGTGATTACTCATGTCTTTCCCTTTTCTTTCATTTAAACCAAGTTCTCTTGGCCTGAATCACTACAAACAGAAGGAGGCTTGAGGTGGAATGAAAGTCAGAAACAACAGGTACCATCACAGTCATTGCTCTCCCAGTACTCCCTGAAGTGGAAGAGAAAGAGACTGAGGCTAACACAGTGAAGCCCTGTTCCCACAAGACCACTATACAATCGAAATGCTGAACAGTATTTGGTCACGAGAAGTATTTGAGAAAACTGCTACTCTAATGATCTCACAATGGTAATTATACGAGAAGTTAGGGAAGTCCAACTCAAAATAGCTTCTAAAATAAGATAAAGAATCTTAAATCTGGCTGGGCGTGGTGGCACACGCTTGTAATCCCAGTACTTTGGGAGGCAGAGACCAGAGGATCCGGGTTCGCAGCCAGCCTCAGCTCTCTCTCTCTCTCTCTCTCCCTGTCTCTCTGTCTCTCTCTCTCTACCTAGTGAGGCCCTCTACAACTTCGTGAGACCCGGTTTCAAAATAAAGTATAAAAAAATAGGGCCGGGGGTGTAGCGTGGAGGTAGAACGCCCCTGGGTTCAATCCCTGGTACCGCAAAAAAAAAAAAAGAAAAGAATCTTAAATCTATTAGAAATGTCAAACCCTTAAGTTAAAATAGTTTTTTTAAATGTAGAAATAGTTACCAAATAGTTTTTTTAAATGTAGAAATAGTTACCAGAATTTACACTACAAAAATAAAAAGGTTTATCTGAAGAGTGTGGTAACTTAAAAATACACTGCTTTCTCCTTTGTCTTACCTGTCATGATCAATAAAGTGAGTTCTTTGATGGAGTGAAAGAGGTTTGATGTGGTACTGGCGGACCTGCGAGGTTTTGGGTTGGATTCTTGGGGTCACGTATGCCTGAAGCGTGCCGTACTGGCCTTCGATCGAGCGAATCTGACACCATCCAAGAGAAAGGAGAGTGATGAGAATCGGCAACATCAACACAGCTTTAAATTGCTCAACCCAAGTTTCAAGCACTTCTACCTTAATCTCTTCTGTACTGTTTTGAGGGGTACAGTGATATTCTCTTAAATAAATATTTTTTACAACTACAGTAAAGGAAAATTAAAAACAATTTCGATGGTCAATAGCAAAATCAATCAATCTCTAAGTTCTCCCCTCTACATATTTTCAGTTGACTCGCCTACACTTACAATCCTATGCCATTCCAAGACAAGACATACACTCTCGCACACTGTTCTATCACACCTAAAAAGGTAGGTGTAAATATATTTTATATATAAGCTGAGGACAGTGGCACAACCTGTAATCCCGGTACTTGAGAGGCTGAAACAGGAGGATCACAGGTTCAAGGCTAGCCTCAGCAACTTAGCGAGAACCTGTTTCAAAAATAAAAAGGGCCAGGGGTATATAGCTCAGAGGTAGAATGCTGCTGGGTTCAATCCCTAGTACTACCCCCCACCAAAAACAATCATAAATATATTCTGTAAAATTCACAAATGCTTAAAATCTAAACTTTCTTCCTTTTCTTTCTTCTTTTTTTTAAACAGGGTCTCACTAGGTTGCTGAGAATCTCAACTAGTCACTCTAAGGACATTACTCCAAAATGATTCACTTCACGAAGGAATCCAATGTGAAGAAATGGCATCACACACTGTAAAGGACGCCAAGGGAGAAAAGGAAGTCCAAGCTTTCAAGGAAAGGCAATTTCAACATCTTTACCTTGAGTTCCAGCCTTGAGGTATTTGCCTGGCACCGGTAAGTGGCAAGAAGAAAGTTGTCATTTGACTGGGAAGAATTCAAAGTTGAGGAAAAGGATGAATCAGTGTTTTTAACAACAAAAGCATCGCCAATGACAATCTTTACTATTGACCTGAATACCTAAGTGCTTTGCAAACATGTTCTGTTCATTCCTACAAACAAACCCACGCATTAAGTTTTACTCCTAAGTTTTTCACATGGAGAAAGAAACTGCGGCTACGAGGGCGAGGGAAGCTTTCTGGATTACCTGCGCTCAGGGAGAGACCAGAGGCAGGCTTTGAGGGAAAGGTCAGACAAGAACGACTGAGCCTCCTCGCAGCTACAGACTGGAATCAAAATGGCACGAGAGGAAGGAAAACGTGTGAAGAATTTGTAGATTGTCTACTCACCTCAGCATCACAGCTGCTAAAGCTAACAACGGCAGAATTCTTATCCACATCCAGAAGATCTATCGGAACGTCACTCTAGAGTCCATATTAAAGAAAGAAAGGCTCAGATGAGAAACCTAGAAACATTCACAAAATGCTTTCTTTAAGAGTTCTCCTTGGTTCTAGTTTATGTTCCTCTCTAAATTAGAGACTATGAATTCTCTTAATTTGTACTCAATCATCTATGCTTCTAGAAAATAAATTTAATAAAGAAAAAATGATTTACAATCACCCATTTTTTTCTAATCTGGATTATCAGAAATCATAAAATAACATCTCTTACCATCCTCTTAAAATTATAATCTTCCTATTTTAATCAGTACTAAGATGTTACCATAGAGCCATTCTAATCAGAATTTCTATCAGTTCATTTTTATCAATTTTAATTTCATCTGTTACACAAAAAGAAGATGAGCTATGGTTTCCACTGAAGTAGTTTCTAAGAAAAAGCTGTTGAAGATGGGTGTGGTTGCACACGCCTGTAATCCCAGTACTTGGGAGACTGAGACAGGAGGATCGCAGGTTTGAGGCCTGCCTCAGAAACTCAGCGAGGTCCTTGGCAACTTAGCAAGACCCTGTTTCAAAATAAAAAATAAAAAGGGCTAGGGGTGTAGCTCAAAGGTAGAATGCCCTTGGGTTTAATCCCCAGCACCACAAAAAAAAAAAGGAAAGAAAAGCTCTCGCACTGTGTTCTATGTGAACCAGAGCTGCTGAGTACAGCGACCTGTGAGCCAGCGTTACCAAAGAGAGTGTGTTATCTTTAAGGTTTAATTAATAACCTGATCTCCTCATCACATCTTTTAACCCTTGTCTTCTTCTGATTTATTATTTTCTCATTTTCTTATGGGTTTTCCATCTTATTCTTGCTTCCCATGCCTACTATTATCCTTTTCTACTTCCTGAATATCTTCCAGTTTAAATAAATAAACAAATCCATAGATGAATGGAGCCATGCATGACTATCCCTAAATTCCACCCTTTGGGATTACCTACCTTATTACTCGCCTACCTGGAAACTACTGGGTTAATGAGTATGCTATACTGTAGTATTTAGAGATTAAAAAAAAAAGTTCTAATAAGGGCCTTAAATACTGCAGTTTCTTGAGTCCCATCTTAGTTAAGATTCTCCCAGAGGGGAGCTAAAGAAGAAAATCCTTACTGTCCTCTCTGTCTCTTCCTGAAACTGAAGTCCACCCATCTTTTGTTTGTTTGTTAACTTTCCGATAAATAAAACATAAAGATGTAACTCAAAGAATCTACGAGCAAATTGATTAATGTTAGAAGAAGAAGCATAACACTTAGAATTTCTGTCTAAAACTAGAAGTATTCAATAATAAGAAGTGCATATGACTGGTTTGCAAAACAGATGCAGTCACTAAACTAAGAAATCCAACATTCTGCTTACCTGTATCAGGACATTATCTATTGCGGTCTGCACCTCTAAGATCAGGCTGTAGCTGGCATCGTCTTTGTTCAGCGTGAACTTGTCATTTACACTAAATGAAGGTGCTGCTGACTTGGCTGTGCTCGACTGAGAAGACTGTTGATAGTTCTCTCTTTCCTGCAATACCTTATACTGCAGAAGTTCCAACTCACTCCTGGAGGAAAATAGACACAACTCTGTCACCTATAAACATCTGAGGTCCTTATAACGTGTGCAAAAATCTGAGACATTTACTTTTGCAAAATGGGTTTTTGCTGGTTGAGCTAGAACTATAACACCAATAGGAGCAAAAGGTTTGCTTCTATGACTGACCAGATCGATTCCACATTATTTATCCCTGATCCCAAAGTTCAAACATCTACTTGGTCCTGCAGTAGCAATAGTAATGAAGAGTTGTAAGAATGCAGGTAGGCTGCAGATAATCAACTCGAACACATGGATGTGGTAGCATAGGTATATAGTACAAGCCAGAAGAGAAACTAAAATGACAGAACATACTAGGTTTAATGAGAAGAAACAAACGTGTAAAGCCAGTAAGCATGTACCTTCCAGTAAGATATTAGGGCAGAAAGACAAAATAAGAGGGGGCTGCAGCGCATTAACATTTGGGGACCACAGTATGATCACGGGCCAGTGGCAGAGCTCCAGCTCTATCCAGTGCGGGAAAGGATTCCGCTGAGACTGAGCTGTACGGGCGCTGCCTGGAGCAGCTGCAGGGAACGGGAAAGGACGTGCAAAGGAAGTAAACAGCGACGGGGGCAGAACAACCTGGAGCTCAGCTATCCCCAACTGGGGGTGGGGGGGGCTGGAATACGCTCAGAAGTGATATGTGCAATGAACAAAGGAAAAGAGTCATTCGCCCAAGAAACATTCACTACTGAGCATCACATACTTACTTCTAGGAACCTAGCAGTGTCCGGCGGATCAGGAGGAGGCTGGGTTCTAAGTAAAAAGTATGGTACTGAGGAGGTGACACTCATCAATTCCACTTAGCATTCTCGCTGCGTGAACCAGGATGTCCTGAGTGAATCAGGCATACCTGTCTGCATAAACCCTAGGGGTTGCTCTCCAGCGGCTCTGATGAACTCGCCTGTGCTATGACGACTTGTGGCATTTGCTGCTTAAAAGATCCTGTAGCCTTCAACTACCACCAAAAGACAGATTTGCCCTCATTGCCCTACGAGGTTAGCAAGGACTGAAGTGGGTCGAGTGTCATTAATTTCAGTAGCTCCCATCTCCTCACGGTGTGAAGCAGCTTTAGCTAAGTCTGGGTCCCTTTCACAAGACCTGTCGAGTTGAGCAGGCCGTGAAAGCAGCCCCTGCCTCGAAGGGCAGCACCGTCCAGTTCCAGAGAGAAACTGACGAGCCAAAGTTACAGACTCCCAGTGAGCATCGGAGTGAGTGAGAAATGTAGAAACATAGACGGTAGAGACATGCCTAAAGTCTGTGCAAAACAAGAGCAAAACACTACAGCCACCTTTCACTAAACAAATGAGAAAATACAACTCTACAAAGAAAATATCAATATAGAATAATGTATAGGAAAGGTGTATCTTTTAACTCTGAAGTATTAATCAACACTTCTCGAAACTATGAACTTTTAAAGATGATAATTATGTCATTCCTTCCAATAAAATATAGTGCACCCTTAAGTAATAAAAAGCAACAACCACACACTTCATGAGATGAAACAAACAAAAAACTCAAAGTTACCGTAAAGAAGAAATTTTATTCTTCATCTCCTGGTTAATTTTTAGTTCTTCTCCTGGTCCACTTTCCTTATGAATGGGCTCAGTCGTCAGACCTGTAACCCAGCCTGCAGAGATGAATTATAATTACGTGTCATTTCGTGCCGCGAGTGTTAAAAGAGAGATACTATATACACTGTGTGCAGAAACCTTACTCTATGTGCCCCTCCGTCTACCAACATCTAGTAACTTAGCCCTAGAACCGCTTCCAAAGACAAAACAAAATAAATCTAAGCTGGAAAAAATTCAAACCATAAAAATAGTATTTAAGCATTTTTTCTTGAAATACTATAATACTATGATTAAAGGAGTCTTTCAATTCATAATAGTTTTTTCAAGAATAGAATAAATCAGCACATTCTAGCAAATTCAAAATAGTCAAAAATAAGAACTGCCTTTCAAAAATGACTTTCATGGAAATTTAAACTCCCACCTGACTATTGTGAAAACGCAAACATTACCTACTTACAAGCATGTTTTGTGACAAAAGCACACAGTCCAAAACATAAACTAAATTTTAGTAAATACTTCTCTTTAAACCAAAGAATACCATTTAACCCTCAAGGGTATTCGAGAAATGGTAAGCACTCGTAAAAAGTGGCATTCAAACGTCAACTATTTTATGCATCTTTCTGGTTGTTTTTGCTTTTCCTGGGGCTCTGGAGCCTGAGCCCAGGGCCTCACACGCTGGGCAAGCACTCTGTGCGGAGCCACACGCCACCCTCCCCCGTGTCTTAACGCTAGGTGAGAGCGACGCGCCAGCGCGGCTCTTACCTGAGTACGTGGACACCACGATTTCATCGTAGCCATCTTTCCCCACACACCCGCCCTGGATGGATGTGACGCTTTCAGGCAGAATCTAGAACAATGACAAATGAGACTTTTTATTTCCTCCCAAATTATTCATGTATTGCAAACCGATATTACATCTTGCTGGAGTAAGGTTGACTTCAGCATCAGTTCCATTCCCCCGCTTGTGTTTGTGTCATCAGAAAGCAGGAGGAATGATAGGAGATGGCTTCTTAGTGCCAGACCTGGCAGAGCAGGTAGAGGCCATGTCACTATGGAGGTATGGAAGAGAAGTCGAAGAGGAGACTTAAGGCCTGTAAAGGAGACTACCGGCAAGAAGGCCACCCCTAGATGAGGCCCCTAGACCTCCAGAACCATGAGCCAGACTAAACCTATTTTCTTTATAAAGGATCCTGCCCCCACGTATTTCATTACAGACACAAAAAATGGATTAATATACCAGTTCATAAAAATAAAAGATTCCACATACACAATGGAATAGTTACTCAACCATAAACAAAAATGGGATTGTGTCATTCATGACCATGTGGATGGAGCTAGAAATCATTATGCTAAGTGAAATAAGGTAGGCACAGAAATACAAGTGCCACGTGATCTTGCTTGTATGTGCAATATAAAAATGCTGACCTCACAGAAGTTAGGAGCAGAATGGTGGTTACCAGGGGCTGGAGAGAGAAAGAGGGAGAAGGGGTAGGAAAGGTTTATCAATGGGTACTAAGTTATCGTTAAATATGAGTAAGAAGTTCTGGCACTCAAGGCACAGCACAAAAAAGAAAAAAAGTCCTGGTGTGCTACTGCACGGTAGGGTGACTATAGGCAACAATTTGTACTGCACATTTCAAAAAGCTAGAAGAAAGGATTTTGAATGCTTTTACCAAAAAGAAATGATAACTATTTGAAGAGATAAATGCTTAACCTGATTTGAACATTACACAATATATATGTTCCAAAATGTTACATGGATCCTCATTAATATGTATAATTTTTATGTTTTTATGTATCACTTAAAATTAAACTTAATTAGGAAAAGTATACAAAGGATTCAATTTATGCCAGAATGCTTCTCTATGTCACTCTATGCTTCAGCATAAAGAAGCTTAACTGCATTTAAAATGTGTGAGCTAAAATTACTTGTATCTACTATTTCTCTACAGCTGGCTTATGAGTACCTAGAAGCGAAACTGCTATGTATTTCTCTGTGCTTAAGGATATTTCTGATATTGCCCCAACAAGATGCAGTTTATTCTGAAACTCTTATTACTTTTTTTTGCGGTACCGGGGATTGAACGCAGGGGCGTTCTACCTCCGCACTACACCCCCGGCCCTATTTTTTATACTTTATTTTGAAACTGGGTCTCACGAAGTTGCGGAGGGCCTCACTAAGGAGAGAGAGAGAGAGAGAGAGAGAGAGAGAGAGAGAGCTGAGGCTGGCTGTGAACCCGGATCCTCCGGTCTCCGCCTACCAAAGTACTGGGATTACAAGCATGCGCCACAACGCCAGGCTTAAACTCTTATTACTTTAAAACAATAATCTCACTTATGATACCCAAACATATAAATGTTATTCATATAATATGTTACTGTACACTATAGAAACTCAGGCAAAGTATTTAATACTTAGACATTTATAATATTTTAAAGTATAATGAAATAGTAATTCATTATTCAGTTTAGAAGTAAGCCTATTATTCAGAGTAGTCAGAGATTTTGGTAACGTTAAAATCGCAATATTCTATATGAAACACAATAAAATCCAAGCCACCGTCATCTCTATAATAATGTGACAAATAACAAGCGCATGGAGTCTTGGAACTGAACACACCTGGTCAAAACGTAGAACAGGCTCATTTGCGTTATCGAAACCATAGACTTCCACCATCCCATCATCTCTCCCAACAAGTAAATCTTTAACCCCGTCACCCACAATATCGAAGCTGTCAATACACAGAATACCTTGGGGAAAAAACGTGGTATGTTATTAAGAAAACTAATAATTGCAGTCAAGTATATACCAATAAGAATGAAGAATATAAATACAAACTCAGAATGGGGCGAGAGAAGAGCAGCTGGGAGGATAATTGGGTGCCTTTCTTTTTTCCATCTGCATTCAACGATTTCCAGGGCCTTACATATCATCTATGTGGCAATGGCCCCAAGTGTACATCTGCCTGCAATTTTTGTTCTCCCCAGACTCAACGTCCAGTTCAGTATCTCCCCATACACGTGCCTCTCAAACTGTCCATGCTCTAAACAAAAACCTTTGTTCTCCTGTTCACATCCCCTCAATACAGCTCCTTCCCCAGTCTTCCCCAGCTCGGTCGATTATACCACCCAGCTGATCAGGCCAAAAATCCAGGCTATGTCTCTGATTCCTTTTTCTTCTCACTCCCCACATCAAATCCACTACCAAATCCTATAAGCTCTACCTCCACAATGGATACCGAAATTACATACTTCTTCCCATTTCCAGCTAGTAAGCCTGACTAGGCTAGCCTAGACTAAATTATAGTAACTTTAATAGCAATTTCTAAGTATTTCCATATTTCCACTTTTGACCCATTCCCCCCCAAACTCATTCTCCATGCAGTGGACTTTGTTTTAGTGAGCTGGAGGGTGTCGCAGCCCCAGGAGCAATTCTCCAGGGGCTTTCCCCTGCGAGCTCTTCCATGGCTCACACGCACCCACGGCTCCGCCCTCCTCTGCCTCTCCCGCTTGTCTCATGCCATGCTGTGCACCTGGCCACCCTGGTCCTCCTGCTGTTCCTTAAAGGAAGCAAGTTCACCTCTGCCCAAGTCCTTAGTACTTTTTTTTCCTCCTCTTGGGACATTATTTTTTCCAAAATCTTCACATTCCCATCTCTTTTTCTTACCGGATCTCAGCTGGAATTTCACCTCTTCTAAGACACTTCCTTTGACCGCTCAGTCACAAGCAGCTCTCTCCTCCTATCACCACCCTCTAATACACTGGCCTGTGAGTTTCATCAGGGGACAGGGTGAGGCTATCTTACATATTCATTCACGTGTACTCTGTCTGTCCTAACAAGTACTTGAGGGAATAAATGAGTAAATGAAAAAACATCCTGTACCTATAATAGCCAGCTCACTATCTACCGACTCAGGGAGAAACCCCCAGGAAATAGGACCATACGACCATGCCCTGACCCAAGGCACTCCGCATAGTGCCAAGGACTCTCAGGTTCCAATGAACCCTACCCCAGACAATTAAAAATGGATTTTAGCATAGAATGATGGACATTAGCCTATCTATCCCAAATTACTATTAGCATTTCTTACTTTTAAAAAATTATGGCTATAGTGTGGCAGACCTGATGTATATGCACGTAATATATAGAGCAGAGGTGGCTCTGAATTGCCAAGTCTCCTATATGATACAACTAAATAAAACAGAATGAGTTATGTATCTTAATAATCGCTGAACGTCAGAGTCGGAACCGCCTCGAGAGCCTACCTCCCCTCTTTTTGTCATTTCGAAGCTCCCACTTGTGCAGCGGTCTGGATGTGGAGACCTGAATGAGCCCAAGTTTTCCATCTGCTGTGCCGAACAGAAGGTCTTCCCCAGAGTCACCTAGTTGTAATTACAGTGAACGCATAAGTAAGACCTCTTTAAAACTCTTTGATGCAAAAATATCATTTTAACATTATAAACAGACAGAAAACTTAATCTGGGAGAATGATTATATATCCACAGAATTTTATAACCACAAGAGATAAGACCATTTCCCATCATCTAATTTGAAGATGAAGAAACCAAGTATATCAATAGCTCACTATTGTGAGTTACTGGCAAATTATCAGAAGACAAATGTCTGAATTCCAGTTCATTGTCTCCAGTGTCCCCCTTTTTTTTTCCTCTGCGGTACTGGGGATTGAACCCAGGGGCATTCTACATCCGAGCTACACCCCCAGCCCTATTTTTTATTCTTTATTTTGAAACCGGGTCTCACTAAGTTGCGGAGGGGCCTCACTAAGTAGCTGAGGCTGGCCGCGAAGCTGCGATCCTCCTGTCTCAGCCTCCCAGGTACTGGGATGACAAGCGTGCGCCACCACGCCTGGCTTATAGTTTCCCATTTTCGCTGAATATATTTGATAAACACATAAGGGACCGTGAAAATGGAAATCCCAATTACCGCCATTTCCGTTGTGCAGTGCTAGGACAGTCGGTGGGCCGGGAACTTCAACTTCGTACTTCACATCAGACCCCTGGAGGAGAGAAAGCGTTTAAGAACGGAAACAGAACAAAACTCAACATAGGCATTCATGGCTAACATCAATATTCAAATACAGTACTCAATGAGGTCTAGAACAAAACTGCTAAAAAAATTAGATCATGAGGATCAACTTGTATATATTAGGAATCTTGCATACATTAACACATTTGAAAGTACTATATATATATATACGATGTAAAGACCATGGAGAAAAATATGTAAAATATTCTCCAATTTCAATACTTTTGTGTGTGTGTGTGTGTGTGTGTGTGTGTTATTGGGGATTGAACCCAGGAGCATTCTACCTCTAAGCTACACCACCACCACCAGCCCTGCTGGGGTTTTTTTTTTGGTTTTTTTTGCGGTACCGGGGATTGAACCCAGGGGCGTTCTACCTCCGCGCTACACCCCCGGCCCTATTTTTTATACTTTATTTTGAAACCAGGTCTCACGAAGTTGCGGAGGGCCTCACTAAGGAGAGAGAGAGACAGAGAGAGAGCTGAGGCTGGCCGCGAACCCGGATCTTCTGGTCTCCGCCTCCCAAAGTACTGGGATTACAAGCGTGCGCCACCACGCCCGGCTATTTTTTTATTTTGAAACAGTCTCGCTAGGTTGCTGAGGCTGGTCTTGAACCTGCAATCCTCCTGTCCCAGTCTCCTAAGTACTGGGATTACGGGCATGCGCTACCGAGCCTGGCTACTTTTCACTTTAAATACATCGTTTGTCTGAAAACCTGATGTTGGTCAATTTTCCTTCCAAAACTCTGTAGCAACAGGTTATTTTTTTCTGTCCTCTCTGGCACTAACTGGAGGGTTTGACTTCAAGCACATTCAAACATCTGGGCAGATCCAAGGTTATTTGCTAAGGATGATTCCGGCCTTGCCTCTAGGTATTCCCAAATTCACCCTAGTTAGGGGCAAAATCACCTGCTGTTTAGGTAAGAAAACAACTTAGGTCCTTTCGTTATCTTTTCAATTTTGCCACTTATAGAATTCAATGAAAATGAAACTTGCAAAATTAATAGTAAATATGGCATACCATTTCCCTTAAAAATATTTTAACGTATATTTAGAGCCTATAAGAGAGCCATATGCCTTACCATATTGATCATTTTAAAATTTATAGCTGTCTATACGTAACTATGTGAACACAAAGAACATACACAAAACTGTAAGGACAGGCGACGTGCAGGTGATGGGCCATCCTCATAGGCTGGGGAGTAAGGGAGGAGAGGGAGAGGGACAAGGCCTTCCTTCCCACAAATCCTTAGGGACTTTTTTTAACAATAAGAACAAGGATTTCTTCTTGTTAAACAAAGCAAAATCCTAATCTGGGCTTGGCGGCACATGCTTGTAATCCCAGTACTTGGGAGGCTGAGACAGGAGGATTGCAGGTTCACGGCCAGCCTCAGCTACTTAGTGAGGCCCTCCACAGCTTAGTGAGACCCTGTTTCAAAATAAAGAATAAAAAATAGGTCCAGGGGTATAGCTTGGAGGTTGAATGTCCTTGGGTTTAATCCCCAGTACCAAAAAAAAATCTATAAAAAAATCCTAGAATTCAGACAGATTAATTGAACTGAATGTCAGCCAGCTCCTGTTAAAAGCCTATCCAAACAACTCACATTTGAAAGTACAGACTGGGGGAGAAATTACTCAGTCATCTACCTCTAGAATGAAGTTGAACATTCCATTCCTGGTGCACAGTGGGGTTGGGGGAGGGACACAGAATCACTGGATTTTTTCCTTCTACAAAAGAGCTGATGTCAAGAGACCGACATCTGGCTATGGAATTCCAAAGAAGCTGTGATAGCAAGGAATTCATGGGGAGACTTTTGATGAACTGTACCAACTCTTATCAGCCTAATCCACCGGTTATCTGCTAAACTTGAAGGGGTCTGGAGAGCTAGCGAGCCAGCGAGTGGCATGGACTGAAAGCCACTCCCGAGAAGATGCAGTGGTAATTGTTTCCAATGACAATGACCTGAGCCGCTCGGCTGGCCAATCATGCTCTTCTCTAGAACTAGAAGGGTACCAAGTGATCGTTCACTTGCTTATCTAACAAATCTACTGAGTGCTTACTTTACTCCACATACTGCCAAAAATGTTGGATAAACTCACATTATGTATCGCCCTCTCCCCAACCCAATTTCTTCCTTTAATGTGATGATTTTTTTGGGGGGGGGGAGAGGATGATGGAGGAAGAAAGGGGAAAAAATGCTGGCAAACGTTCTCTGTCGCAGCACTGTTTTGACTGTACTGGCTCAGACATTGGGAAATGCAAAGGAAGAAAATATCCTTTTTCTTACATATTTGCTCTCTAAAAACTTGCAAAAGATCTGAACATATGTGCCTGAGTTAAAAAAAATTAAATTATTAATTAAGTTAAAATAAGTTTCCAGATACAACTTTATGTAGGACACTTACACTAGGAGTCACTAATTTATAATAATGTTCATAATCATTCATTTCCTTAAATCATGAAAAGTCCTAAAAATGCAAATAAGAGTGACCTGTAAGACTCTGAGCACTCTGTCCTGGCAGGCCAACACGGGAGTAACTCGAGCTGTTCTGTCCACTGGAAGGCAGATGACATCATTGATCTTGTCCCCAGAAAGGTAATAATGCTGGTCTTTGCAGTCACAGTAGTGGTTATAGATATAACTTGCACTGAGAAAGAGGTCGGAGCCAGATATGTGCCTGAGAACATTAAAAGAGAAATTAAGACATCCATAATTTAAGAAATAAACACAGGTAATTCTTTAATTCTTTTTCAGAGATGTAAACAAAACAATTCCTTTAAACTGTTTCCTGTTGTTTTATCGGACTTAGAGAACACAATTTTTTTTTTAAATTTCCCCCACTTAATTTCTGGCCTTTGTGTGTGTGGTACTTGAGGTTGAACTCGAGCTTTCTACCTCTAAGTGACACCCCAGCCCTTTTGATTTTTTGTTTGTTTCTTGCTGAGGCTGTCCTCGAACCTGCCAGCCTCCAGTCTCAGGCTGCCAAGTACTGGGATTACAGGCATGCGCCACCACACCCAGCAAATTTCTAGCCTTTTTGACATAGCTTTTTTTATTTTCCTTAAAGATGAAAGTGAGGATTTGGGGTCTTCAAACTTCTCTATAAAAACTAAGCCTAGAACAGCTGAAAATAAAAATAATGATCATTTGTCTATATCTGAAGACAACATCAAAAAGGAAGTTTTTTTTGAATGTGTATTAGATGTCACACACTGTCCTAAGTGATTTACAGGTATTAAGTCAATTAATCTTCATAATCCTATACCATGGAGCATTATTATTCCTTTTACAGGTGAATAATAAAGTCTTAACTTGCCTGATGGCACAGAACTAGTGGTAGTGGAGCGGACAACCACTGGGGTAGCTTTTGCTCTGGTACCACCACACGAAATCGTTTGGGAAAGTCTATTTAAAGTCAATCTACTTTAAATGATAAATGGCAGGGAAAAAACATTTTCATGAGAACTTTATTTTGAAAAAGGAAATGAAAGTAAGCTCTGTTCAAATTATTCTAACAAAATGTACGTAATAATCACAATGATATTCTAATATCTTATGTTAAATCCAGTTTTTTCTTGGAGCTGAAATTTTTTGACAAAAATTACAGATACTACATATATATATATATAGAAAGATACTGCATATATATGTATATATATACACATATATGTATACATATATGATATATATCATATATAGCAGTGTAATACAGGTTAAGCAATCCTGATCAGAAAATCCAAAGTTTTTTGAGAACATAATGCTCAAAATGTTGCAGATTCTGGAGCACTTCAGATTTGGGGTTTTCAGATTAGGGATGCTCAATTGATAGAGTCTTTGCAAATATTCCAAGATCTGAAAAGCTCTGAAACACTTCTGGTCCCAAGCATTTCAGAAAAGGGATACTAATCTATCTTTCATCTCTAGATTGTTATCACCACATGATCATCCAGAGGGTAATTTGATTCGAAGGTTCCATCTACTTCTCCCCCTAAAAGTCCGTTTAAAAATTTTCAAAACTAAAATTATTCCCTGAAGAGCTGGTCCTCTAACGATCCTTACTTCTTCAGTGACTAAGTGGTCTTACTTTGTAGTGCTGCATATGTAGAAAAAGATTCTATTCATCAACCCCACGAAAGTCTGCATATTTTTCAAGATCTGCACTTCCACTTTCGAAGTGAAGTGCATGATAATTGTATTTACTGGCCACACTTTTATAGCAGTCTCCACTGTGGACAGGAGTGAGGACAAACTGCAGCACTGAGCAGGGAAAGAAGACGTGAGGTGAGGAGTGGCCGTTTCCTAAGTTGTCAGTTTCCTTACTGCGTATTTTCAAGTTATGATTTTCAATCATTGTTTTCCTATGAAGCATTATAAATAGTTAATAAAATAATAATAAATTTGCAGAAACTAAGTAACAAAACTTTCCATCCTACCTCTGTCACACCAGTAAAAACATTTAAGAAACTGACCAAAAAGACTATTACTGGGAAACTCATTCTCTTCCTTATACCTCTACCCACAGCACACCTCTCTGAACACAGAGGCCATCTGAATATTACTTTGATTTTAAGATTTTACAATTATCATTGTTCACGTCTGTCTACAAGAGCATCTCAAAAGTGTTATATTCCTGATAAACCCCTTGAAATGAAATTCACCGAGCTACAGTTTTATGCCCAAACATCAGGAATTGTGCTATGCATTATACGAATTATACAGGATAACTGTGTATTATATGGAATGAGCCAGGGATCTGGCTGCTTGTACAATTTGGCTGCGTCACAAGCAAAGGAAGAACTTGAAAAAACAAACAAAAACCCCATTTCTGCTCATTCTGATTCAGCAGTTGTGAGGCAGAAGATCAACTGAGCTTCCCTAGGGATCTTACAAGGAGGTTTAAGAAACTGGATTAGACCAACTTTAAAAGCCTTTGTAGCTTCCCATGCCTTGCCTCAAAAACTAAAAATTTAATTGCAAAATCAGGAAGCCAGTAAGGGAGCTATTTTTCACTGGAGTCTCCCCTACTGGTAGCCATCAACGCTGACGGCCAGCGTTTCACATAATGTCGCTACAACAAAACCAGAAGTCCCAAGAACGGCTGCAGAACAGGAACCTGAACATCTGGAGAGGGTCTTCATTTTTCTTTCTATGCCTTGATCATGAATCATAACTGGGCCAAGGAATGAAAACTGAATGCATAATATAGTTGACAACAATCAAGTATACATTTCAAAATAGCTAGCAGAGGATTTTGAATGTGCCCAGCACACGGAAATGACAAATGTCTAAGGTGATGGATAATGCTAATTACCCTGATGTGATCATTACACGTTGTATCCATGTGTTGAAATGTCTCTCTATATCTCATAACTATGTACGATTACTATCAATTAAAGATTTTTAAAAAAGTATGTGTGTGTGTATGTGTGTGTGTGTGTGTGTGTGTGTGTGTGTGTGTGTAAATAAAATTCTTTAAAAGAAAACATTTCAAGAGCCAATGAGTTCTACATTAATTATGGGTCAAATTTAGTTTCTGACTAATAGAAGACCTTTAATCAATTTTATTTTCCATAAAACCCATTAATATATGATATTTACCCAGGCATGGTGGCGCATGCTTGTAATCCCAGTACTTGGGAGGCTGAGACAGGAGGATCACAGGTTCATGGCCAGCCTCAGTTACTTGTGAGGCCCTCCACAACTTAGTGAGACCTTGTTTCAAAATAAAGAATAAAAAGTCAGGCTGGGGGTGTAGCTCTAAGGTAGAATGTCCCTGGGTTCAATCCCCAGTACCACAAAAAAATAAAAAGGTATGATATTTAATCAGACACTCTACATCTATCCATAATATAGTCGATAGGTATTTAAAAAAACAATAAACATACATAGCTTTAATGCTTTCAGTGAGGTTTGTTTCAAAAGAGAGAAACTGTTTTCCTCTCTTGGTGAAGCCTCTAATCTCAGATCCTGCAGCAACAAAAATTTTCTCCTGAGGAGTGTTAAGAACCCCTCCTAGTTCCAGCCTTGCAATCTTCTGTCCTGGTAGAGTCTTGAACACTGCCTGCAAAAATCATTAAAAAAAGGTATACAAGTTATTTTATTGTAAGCATTTTTCCTTTACCGTAAAAAAATGCTATGGTTTTACACTTACAAAATATTATAGTTCCAATATACAGAAATGGCTTTAGAAAAATATATTTGCTTTACTGGCTCGTCTGTTCTTTTGCTACATATCCTTAAACGTTGTGATATTTATCCCCACACATATTTTAATGATATCATTGAAGTCTAAACTCTTGCAACACAAAGTAGGGTTCACTCAATTTATTAAAAGTGCAGACTCTCAAGCCCAATCCCACAACGACTGAGTGAGAATCTGCATTTTAACCGATTCCCAGCCAGGACGCATTCGCGTTGGAGGAGGGCTGGTTCCACAGACCAAAGTCCACGTGGCACATTCTTTCCTTACGGTCAACGGACATGCTTTTATATTTATTATTAATTTTTTCCTGGTTATTTTCTATTTCATTATTGGCAACAGTTTCTCCCTCTCCCTGTCATGACTTTATAGAAAGTAAAATTTCTGAAATGACATGAGAATAACAGAAACACATATTTAACTCTCATCTTCGTCTATTTTTTGTAAATTCCATATAATGTACAATAAATATCAGAGTTTACATCTCAGCCCCAGCACTTGTAAGTTATGACCTCTGAATACGATGACGTCATAGTAATCACTTCCCTAACGAGGTTACACGAAGTGGCCAAGGTAATGGGATAGTCACTCACACGGTTCCATTGTGTTCTATGAGACTCCGTCTTAATGCACTAGAGAGATTTTCCTGCAAGCTTTAAAGAATCAGGTTACCATGGTGAGAGGACTATGGGAGGATCCTACGGCAGGGGACTGTGGGAAGTTCAAGGAGCTGACAACAGCCGCTGCTTACAGACAGCAATACAGCAGGGACCTAAGTCCTACGACCGCCAGGACTGAATGCCACCAACCACCACAGGGGCTTGGAATAGCATTCCAAGTTCTTGAAAGAAACCACAGCCAGGCTGACACCTACATTGAAACCTTGAGCCAGACTCCTGACCCAGAGAAACTGTGAGCTAATAAATGTGTGTTGTTTTAACCCCCTACGTTCAAGGCAATTTATAAACAGCACAGAAAACTAAGACACCACCATGGGCTGCTGCAGACCGTGTCCTAGACGAGCCAGTAAGTGGCTTGTACAGCCTTGCAGCCTCAGACTTCATCCATCTACAGGGGTTCCTTGGCATAGGTCTTCAGGCGACTGGTTCCAGGACCCGCGACAGATACCCAAATCCACAGACGCTCATGTCCCTCATTTAAATGGTGTGGTATTGCCGGGCGTGGTGGCTCAGGATTGTAATCCCAGTACTTTGGGAGGCGGAGACCGGAGGATCCTGGTTCGCAGCCAGCCTCAGCTCTCTCTCTCTCTCTCTCACTCTCCCCCTCTCTCTCCCTCTCTCTCTCTCTCTCTCTCTCTCTCTCTCCTTAGTGAGGCCCTCCGCAACTTCGTGAGACCCGGTTTCAATATAAAGTATAAAAAATAGGGCCGGGGGTGTAGCGCGGAGGTAGAACGCC